>VYZT01047707.1:0-14275 GCA_013400735.1 Pomatostomus ruficeps
AGATTGTCCAGAGAACTGAGACAACGTCATGTTAAACAAAGAGGGCAGAAATCAAAGAAAAGAGAGTGAATGAAGTGTAAATTAATTTCTGAACTTGATGAATATGTAACAGTTTGGAAAAGTACTGAAGTTCACAGTAAAATGACTGAAGTTGTGCCTCTGGCAGGATCGCCAAGCACCCAGCGCTGTTTTGGTCTTTGCTCTGCTAATAAATGTTCAATATTTCACTGCTGAAATTCCAGCTCGTGATTTCATTTATAACAATATTAATTGGTTACAACAATTAGCCAGAGTGCCCTGCTGTTGAGCCTCTTGGTTGCACGTGGGTCAGTCAGGATTTTATAGGTGTTCATCCCACGTCACCCCCACAGCAGAGCTGCTGCCCTGCTCCCCTGCCCAGCTCCTTGTCCCGGGCACAGCCCCAGCCCTCTGTGAGCCAAGGAAAGATCTTCCTTTCCTTCCACATTTCACTGAAATCTGGCATTTTGTGTGGCCACAGCTCGCCTGGGGGAATGGAGGTAAAGGAAGAGAGGAAGTGCTGAAGTGACCTGGCCTGAGATGGATTGAGCTGATCCTTCCCTGGAATTCCTTGTGGAATAAATGAACCACGGTGCTTTACTCCCCTGCCTCCAGCACAGGCGAGTCTCACTGCCAGCACAGACTCAGCCCTCAGGGCCGGCTGTGAGGTGACTTTTCTCTTTCCCTCATAACTGATCTGTGATTTGAGCTCAAAGCTGCCATTGCAGCACCTCCAGTGACACCCACACGGTCACCGAGGGCAGGGCTGGGCTGTGACAGCTGCTGGGGCAGCTCCTCCGAGCACAGACCCCTCAAGGAGCTCAGATAAGCCAAAAACCCACAAACAAACCCAGATCCCGCATTTTGTGACCCCAGTGATGAAGGTGGAAACCCTTTCTGTGATCCCCTGAGCAGCCTGGGGCACCGCCCCGGGCCTGGGTGAGCTCGAGGCTCCTGGGGAACTCCTGGAGATGGCAAATCCTGGGATGTGCCACAGCACCTCCGGGCCCGTTGTCATCTGTGACCGGCAAAACTTCATCTCTGAGAATTCCATTCAGCTGCTCATCCCTCTGCAGCTTGCTTTCCCCTCCTTTGTCTGGCCCTTGGTTTATAAATCTTTCTAATTCTTTCTGCTGCTACGATTTTGCTGTTCTGGGAACTTTGCAGAAGAGAAAAACAAACAGATCAGTGTTTGATGTTGCGCTTTCTGTTCAGAAGTTTGTTTTCCTTTCTTCTTCCATTGCATCAATATTAACATGTTGATTCGGAAGCCAAATAAATGAAGGCTATAAATACATTCTTTCTATTTATTTTTTTTTTTAAATCCTGAAAGCTCAAAGTTACAGTTCCCACAGCAACTGCACAATGTGCACATGCATTAGAGGAAGGGATATTGCCACCCAAGGCAGCAATCAAATATGCATGAGGGACTTATTTACACGTGAGGACCGTGCAAGTTTGAAATCCCACAAGAAGCACCTTGGATCTGTCCCTGGTACTGTGTTGGAAGAAAAATCCAGAAATGTTGATCCTTGAGGGCACAGGGGAACTCAAACTTGCAAAGTGCTTATGGATAATGGGATGGTGGCACCTTTACCAGAGCTAAAGATGCTGTGGATAAAGTAATTACTGTTAATTAGCTGGAACCCGCAGCCAGAAGGTGTCATAACAACCACAGAATTATGAACAGAAATCATTGTTCACAGTCCTGATGATGGTTAAACGCTGTGAGAGAATTCCTCCCGGTTTGACTGAACAGCAGCGGGCAGAGCTCTGTCTGCTGGAGAAGTTCCTGCTATCCACATGCTCTGTCTTTTGCCATCCATAAATTGATTTAATCCTGATTTCTGGCTCTCCACCAGCCACTGCTCAATCACAATTTCTTTTTCTAGGTCATGAATTCAGCACCTCAGCCCCTCCCTTGAGCGCTGGGATCTCAGTTTGTGCCGAGGCTGCTTTGCTGGAACTTTTCTGATGTTCTTCTCCGGGCCTGGCCATTTTAAACCCAGATTTTCCTCTGTGCAGGCACAGCTGGCACTGCACCCCGAGCCAGGAATTTGGGAATCTCCCTTAGCCAGGTGTTGCTTGGTTCCTCCTGCCAGCGAGGAACAGCCCAGGGAGCCCAATTCTCTGTGAGGTGCCCTGAGAGGAGAGGAAATTCAGATTTAAAATGTGAACAGCACACATTATCTTCTTTTCCATGGGTTATTATCACAAAAAACAGAGGTTGTAGCATCAGATTTCAGGGATAAAAAGAGGAGCAGCGTGTCAGCAAGCGACTGCATTCCTGGTGCCATTAATCTCTTACAACCTGGTAATTAACAGGAGCTGGAGCATTCCGGGATTGGAAAGGAAGGGCCATTAGCACGTTTAACTGTAAGCAGCTGGATATTTTATGGACAAAAACGGGCGAGTGTTGATTGGATTTTAGGCCTTTCAGACCATCTCAGCTCGGTATTCCTGCTCTGGGAGCCTCCAGAGGACACGAGAGAGAGGATTTATGACCCAGAGGAGAGCGCTGTCCTCAAATGTCACCTTGAACCCGCCTGTGTGGATGGGATTCTGTGTTATCATCCATATCAGCAGCAACAGGTGCCACCTTCTGTGAGGAAACAGGAGCCTGGTGTCTGTTTCTGCACTAAATACGTCAAATTTGTTCTGATAGAAATGAGAGTGATTAGCAGAAATTTACCTTCCCGCAGGTTCGACGCTGGGAGGCCGTCCTATCAAAGCGCCATCGTTGCCGGGGAGCCCCTCGGAGCTGCACTCTGAAAGATGCCTTTTAAAACGCTCCCATTCCTCTGGAAAGCAGCAGGAATCGCCAGGCAGATAATTTTTCAAAAGTGTTCCAGGATTTCTTATGGATATTAATTTCTGTTTAAGCCTCTCCAAACTTTGGCAGGAAGACAAATTCCATTTTCCTCCAACAATTCCTTTAGTTCTGCAGATGTTGTAGCCAGATTGGCCATAAATTTTGCTGGAACAGTTAACTCAACTTAGGGAAAGGTGCTGTTATTTAATATTCTGTCTCTGTGCCACCTTTTGAACCTTAATTTATAGGTGGTGTCTTTTATAGTCACCATTCCATATAAGCCTGCAAAACTTATTAGATTATTATGTTCTCTGCCAACGAGAATCTGATTGTTCTTCTAAATAAGTATCTTCAGAATTACGAGCATTAAACACGGTGTAAAGGGGAAAAGTCCGTTTTATGTCCCATTTCCAAACGGATATGCGTGTTTTGATTACACCTCTCTAATTTCCAGCAGTCTGTTTCTGCCGCCCCTTCATTGGCCTGATGAAAAACTCGCTGGAATGAGTGGGAAATCAAACCTCTCGTTGACTTGAGTGCCTTTGAAGCAGTTTGCTGTAGTTGTTTCACTTTGGTTCCTTATTACACTGGAGAAAAGCTCTGTTTCCCTGCTTTTTCCACTGTGCCTTGCCTAAAGATGAGGAATCTCTCTTTGCCCTTTCATAACCCCCGACATCTGCACTGTAACCGTCCGTGAAGCGCAGCAGCAGTTCATTCGCAGTTCAGAAAGGACCTCCTGCCTGCCCAACACGTTTGATATTCCTGTGAAATGGAGTGTGGCCTTCACCCCAGCAGCAGCGAGGTCACTTCAAGCTGTTTTGGGAGGAATTGCATTTTTTTTTCTCCTCCCTCCATCCAGCAGCAAATCCAATCTGAGTTTTTGGTCCTGACTGCCGGGGGTTCGTGCATCACTTCTCCAAGCAGTGAAGGAAACCAGACCGGCTCCCAGTTAGTCCCAGTTCCCTGCACTGGGCTCTGCACGCTGACTGGGATGGATTCAGGATCCCCAAAGCTCTGTCCTGGCTGCAGCGTTCCCGGCTGGCCCTGCAGGAGCATTTCCCTGGCATTTCCCCGTGCCTGATGGAGCGATGGTATTTAAGCTGCCACTTTTGGCAGCTGTCTCCTGTAATTCCGAGGCAGGCTCAGAGTTTGGGGTTACAGGTATTTGACCAGCAGCAATTCGGGATGACAGGAGATGGCTGTAATTGCACCTGAATGCCCGTGACAAGGAACATTTTCAGAAAGACAGCAGCGCCTCACCTGCAGAACGTGCTCAGCTTCACTGGCTGGGGCTGCTGCAGCACCTGGGCTTGCCACGAGCTCAGGGAATTTTGTTTTGCTTCAGTGCCCTGGGAAGTACAGAATCTATTCCAAACATCGAAAAATACTGTTCTTTCTGCAGGCAAAGCAATCCCTTTGCATCCCAAACCAATCCCTTCTGGCTGAGGAAATCCCTGAGAGTTTTCCTGTCATGTGAGGGATGCAGAGTGGGATCATGCTGGAGGTTAGACACAACCAGGTGTTACAGCCCCAGGCAGTCCCTTCGAGAGCTCTCCTTCCCTCTGCTCCTTGTTTTCCTGGGTGGGTACTTCATTTTTATCCACTTGAGAAGCTTTCCTTTCCTTTCCTTTCCTTTCCTTTCCTTTCCTTTCCTTTCCTTTCCTTTCCTTTCCTTTCCTTTCCTTTCCTTTCCTTTCCTTCCCTTCCCTTCCCTTCCCTTCCCTTTCCCTCTTCCCTTCTCCTTTCCCCTTCCCATTTTTTACATGAATTACAATTTGATGTCTTTCTCTTCACGATGTTTCTTTCCACATAATGGGAAAAATTTGCTTTTCTCCATAAATGTAATGTCAGGAGTAAGACACACCTTGCNCCTTTCCCTTCCCTCTGTGATCCCCAGGTGCTCTCCAGGTGACTCCTCCATGGTCCAGTGGCCATCACATTCCAGTTTTACCTATTCTGAGCACCTCTGCTCCTCCGTTCCAGGCTGTTGGACACCCCAGGTGGCTGTGCAGCCCCAGGGCACCGTGGGCAGTTGAAATCCAACCCGATTTTGCCCGCAGGTCGGGTGGATCCGGTGCTCAGGATGTTCAGATTTGAGCAATGCTGGGAAGAACAGGGCTGGGAGGGAGGGTAGAGGTTGATATTCAGTGGTTGCTCTCGGAGTTGCCGGAGAAAGCTCACCCGGGGGGAAGAGCACACACCAATGAGTGTAAACAAACACACTCCAGCCCCTGGAAATTAGGGGGGAAAAAGAGCCTCGGCAAACCTGACTTCTGAGAGTGAAAAAATAGCAGCTTCTCTCTCCCCTGAAATCCTCATTAGTTCTTGCAGGGATTTAGGGAAGCTGCCAAGCAGATTCCACACTGGAGCCACTGCTCAACCTTGCAAATTTTGCAAAGTCCTTTCAGAAAGGCCAAGGGACAAACAGGGCGAGGTTTCTTCCGTGGGCAGATCGCGTTCTGTAGCACTGCAGCGAAATGGTTGGCACCCGGCGGAGCTAAATTAATAAACTTCTTTATGGTGGCTCGGAGTTACGGCCGCTATATTGTGGAGCAGACAGATAATTGGAGCGGCCAGAGTTGTATCTGCAGTGCTGGGAAATTGATGCAATAATTCTGGCCCCGAAATTGTCTAAATAGGGAAGAAAGCATGAACATATGCATAATATATCTTCCAGAATTCTGCTGAGACCTCTGGCGAATTGGATTGGGAGTTAATAAACTGTTAAATAAAATTCCCATGACAAGAAACAAAAACAAATTCATTAACCGGGCCTATTGACAGCTTCCCTGATAAGGTAAACAACCGTCTATAATCATTAGCAGCTCGAGCAGAGATCTGCATGGCTGTGCTGGTGCGAGGTCTAACAGAGCCATCGAGGAGGAATTGCGAAGCCGGGCAGGAAGGACATCGTTCTCACGTGTCACTTTTTATGGTGTTGATTTGTGATTTGATTCCTTGCGCGGTGAAGGTTGCCTGGAGTTATTGCTGTCTGAGGGTCAACAAATTTCACACGGAGCTGGGTCCTCTCCCTGGGCCTGAAACAATCCCAGAGCCTTGAGCTCTGAAATTCGTGACACCCACGTGGAAAAGTATCATTCGCTGGGATTTATTCTGGCAGGTCCATTATTGGGTGCGTGTTCAGCAGGACAGATGGCTGCGCAGGAGGGGAGTACCAGGGGCTCCAAATCACGCTTTTGGAAACTTTTCTGCAGGAGCAGAGAGCTGCACTGCCTGTGTGGTGTGAGAGAGCAGCAGCCAGCGTGGATCCATCACTCCTGGCTCTCCCCTGCACACCAGGCCCCTCCATCGGGCTCCTCAGGGCTGGAATGATGTTGGAAACACTGTATCTTTTAAATTTTTATTTTTGTTTCCCTAGTAAGGCTTGACTTGACTTGGACTTGGGGAAGGAATTTCCTTCGTTTGGTTTTAGGAGATGTGACATCATTCTATGGAGATGGGCTGAACATCACCCGACTGGGAGTAGCCCAAAAGATAGCCAGAAAGATCAAGGCCACCAACAGAACATCGAGGGGACACCAGTGGCCAGCTAGGAACATCTGCTCTCAGCCCTGCCTCTGGCAGAACTGGAGACACCCAGCCCGGAAAGGACTGATAAGAAAATAAGAAAATCGAAAAATGAAAATCTAATTAACATCGGAGGTGAAGAGAATCAGATCCAATTAGGAACTGAATACTGGGGGTTGCTCAACTCTGGACCAATCACCTTTGAACCAATGGATCTGTGTGGGTTTTTGACTCTATAAAGTTTGGGAGAAAATTCGGTAAACTTCACGTGTGATGGAATGATTTTCTCTGCACAGCCGGGCTGGGTGTGGATGAAATTATTTCTGTGGCACATCCTGGCCAGAGCACCATCCTGGTCAGGAATAAAGCAATGCTTTGATTCTCTGACACTAAAAATGTTGTTGGAGAGTTTTTATCTTTCCCACAGTTTTCAGTGACAATAACACAAGGTGTGAATGCACAGAGAGCAGAAACACCCAATATCAATGTGGGGTCACTGCAGCCTCTTCCCTCAGTTTGCCCTTGGAGGCTGCTGGGTGATCTGGCAGCACCACAATCCTGTGCTTTCCGTTTCCTCTCTGTGAAACATCCCCTGGGGTCAGGTTTGGTTTCCAGACCATGCTCACGGGGCAGTTCCTCTCCCCCCGAGATGCAGCAGCAGAGGGTGAGGCTGCTGGCCTGTCTGCAGCACCATTGTTAACAATTATGACACCACTGTCACACCTGATTATCAGCTTTTAGGGATCTCTGGGACATCCTGGGAGCTGCTGGGCTCTTCCCTCAAACCTGCTCTTGAAAGGCAAGAGAAGAGGGAATGGGCTTTGCCTTTAGGAAGAATCTCTGGGTGCTTGCAGGAGGCCATGGAAATGGGACTTTTTGGGGTCCACTCTACCTCTGCTGCTGCTGAGGTCTGATAAGTTCACCCCCAGGAGCTTGCTTGCTCTTTAGATCCCTCAGAGAGATATTTTGTCAAGTGGCCATAGCAGCAAGTCCAGGAAGGATGCTGCTCAAACTGAAATGTCTAAATTGGAAAGGAGGGGCTGTGGAAGAGGGGGAGAGGGCTGGGAAAGGGCAGTGCAGGGTTTTGGTGATGGAATTCCTCGTTTGCACCTTGTGCTTCCCACTGCAAGCCAGTGATGCCTGAGCAGAGGCTCCCCAGAACAGAGGCCAGGCAGGATTCAGAGAATAAAATGGGGATTTATTGCAGGGCCTTCAATAGGGACACCTCAGGCAGTCAGAGCCTCTCCGGGAGAGGCCACACCCAAGATGGACCCCTGGGCACGAGTTTGCTGCACTTGGATCAGTTTGGATCCATTCCCAGATCAGGGTTCATTCTCCAATGACAATTTCAGGGGATGATGGAATTGAGCCCAAGTCTGTCCCCCCTTTTAGAGGCTCCGTTTCCATCTTTGGGGGCCTGGGCCAACGAGGTGTCCTTGAGTGCAGCCTGGAGAGGATTTGTTGTGTCTGAGCAGGATGGGAGAAGAGTTAACAGACTCTATGGAGTTTTAGAGTCTCACCAAAGCAGCACAGGGTCCGCAAAACACAAAAGCCAAATCTTAAGGCATCACCAGGACCACCCCCCTGCGCTTACCAAATTAAATCCCCCATCACCCACCATTTCCATCACTTCCCATTGTGGAAAACTCTCACATCGCACCAATGGTTCCTCTCCAATGAAAATAAACTGGAAAATGCCTCCACAGGAGCAGAGCCAATGCACACCTTCAGGGAATTCAGCCCAGGGATGAGACCAGCCCTGCTCTGCAGTTCAAAGCCCCAGGAGCTGTAGGGCCAACCCCAGCTGCCCCCAGCAGTGGATGTGCCCTATGGACTGGTGTAGACAGGGCCCCCCAGTGCCTGTGTGCTTGGTGTGACACCAGACAGACATCGTGGTGCAGGGATAACCACCCAGTGCTCCTGGTGTTAAACGGTGAAGGAAAACCATCCATGAGCTGTTATTTTACCCATTGCAGCCATTTTTGTGGCATTTTGCCCAAAGGGACATCTCACCGAGGGTTCCAAAAGAATGTTGTCTTGAGTTTTGCAGTTTTTCAATATTTCTCTTTGCTGTAGTACTTTCTCATGCATGTTGTTGTAAACATGGCCATGTTTTTGCTAACTATCCATGTTTTTGCTAACTGTCCTTGTTGTTTTCATTCCATTCTCCTAGGCGGAGACATGTGATAGATTTTTCCTTTGACCAGTGTGATTGAAGGGTGGTAATTTCTACCTCCAATCCACAGTGATTTCTAAGAACATATAAATAAAGGTCAAAGGGTTCAGCCCTCTCTCTTTTAGCTCTCTCTTAGCTCTCTCTTAGCTCTCTCATTGCTCCTCAGCCTCGTCGACTGCGCATGTTTTCTTTCTGTCCAAACAGTACGACAAAGGAGCACCTCAGTTCCCTGCTGGGTGGGGAAGAGATTTCTCAGCCATCCCTGGGAGATGCAGGATGATCACCCCACGCAGGTGCAAACCCCGCTTGTTTGCTTTGCGTCACCCCCCTGATCTGCCACAGGAGACGGAGGCCGGAGTTTTACTCCATGATGTTCAACAGGCCTCCATCTCACCCCCTAACGGCACAAAACCCCACAAATATCACATTTCACATGCTATTTCTTTGAGTCTGGAACATCCCTCTCCTGCTGGCCTTATCAAAACTCCCACAGTAACTGGCAAGTTTTCATTTCAGTGGGAATCTTGGGGAGGAGGGTGCTGGGGGGAGGTCATTGATTTCCCACAACCGATTCAATCTTTTCATATGCCTGACTGCCCTAAATCACTACAAGTAGGAAACTATTTTCAAAATTTCTCCAGAGCCCTGAATGTATTGATTGAGTCTAACTTTGACTTCAGACGTTAAATTCTTTCTTTTCCTTGAGAAAAACAACCCCTAACCTTCCAGAAGGCCACTTGGTTTCCGTTGTCTGCCTGTTCTGGCTGCTTTTATTTACGCTCCTCTCAGTGGCACTCAGATTAAACCTTTGACAGCTTGTTCCAAATTTCCTTATTATCGTTTTCCCATTTTCCAATGCGAGTTAATTTTATTCGAGTTTTCTCCCATTGTGTTGGTTCAATTGCTAGCCCCAAACAGTTGTTGTGCTTTGTGCCAAATAGCAGCATATTGCCTGTGTAGTCGTGTTTGTAATTATTTCTCCTAAATTCCACTATCCCCAATTAAACTGCGAGAACTTTGAAACCTAGAAGTTGGTTAATGGGGAAAAAACCCTTCACTGTTGGATAAATCTTTTCGCTAATATCCTCCCTCGCCTTTATAAATACACCCTGAGATTGAATGCGGTTCGCACGAGGATTAGTGGTAACGTTTTACCTCATTTCCCCCAATCTATTACAGTCAGCAGCTCAATTAGAATTTTTAGAGGTGGTCCATCATGCTAAGGGCTTCCAGTTTGGATTTGAAGTCGTGCAAGTGCTCAGCACATCTGGGGCGTGCAGAATTCCAAGTGTTTTCAGCTCAGAACTGTGCATTTGGAAAAGCAGGTGACATGGAGCTTACCCGGAGTACCTGGAATAATTTAAGGGGAGCAAAATGGCAGCAAAGTATAGAGGAAAATTAATTCCTCCATTCAATTAGGCTGGAGAACCCAATTCTCTTTTAATGTCTTTGTCAGTCAGAAAGTTGAAAATTGTTCTCCAAGTCATTATCTCCCAAGTTATTGGGGGGAAAAAGGGGAATGCCTGTTACAAAAAAGGAGTGAACTTTGAAGAAAGCCTTCCGTGTGGAGTACAGCCTTAAGTTGTCCCCAGGAATTTTCTTTCTCTGCTCACTCTTTTCAGTGGGGTTAAGCTCTGAATTATCACCTTTATATCAATTTAAAAAAAAGCAGATGCATCAAAAAATAGAGACGTTTGGATAGTCAGCCCTAGCCACGTCTTTGACACCCCGAGCATCCCCGGCCCCGAGAGCCGTGCTGGCGTTAAACACACCCGTGGCGTTGTCCCCTCTGACAGCTGCTCCCTGCTCAGCTCAGGGTGTTGTTATAAAATACACCAAGTTTAAAATTTTTTTTAACTTCAGGCAGTGTTCACAATCCCAGAATGAATTGGGGGGTGGCCTGATGAGTTCAGCATCTCCCCAGGCTGGGAGCAGCACAGGAGATGCACAGAGAGAACAACCAGCAAGGGCCAGGAACACAAGACAACACCCCTGGCGTGGTGGGAGCCACCAATTCTGGAACAAACTGATCAGAGAACCCAGCAATCAAGACCTAATTAACATCAGAAGCAAAGAAGATCTGTAACCAATAAAAACCCAAATACTCAGAACTACAGAACTCAGAACCAATGAACACGGAACCAATGGATCTCTGGGGGTTTGACTGGATAAAGTTTGGGGACAATCGGGTAAAATCCCTGTGCCATGGAATGATTTTCTCTGCACAGCCGGGCTGGGTGTGGATGAAATGATTTCTGTGGCACATCCTGGCCAGAGCCCCATGCTGACCAGGAATAAAGCAACACCTCGATNTGTGGTGGGAGCCACCAATTCTGGGACAAACTGATCAGAGAACCCAGCAATCAAGACCTAATTAACATCAGAAGCAAAGAAGATCTGTAACCAATAAAAACCCAAATACTCAGCACTACAGAACTCAGAACCAATGAACACGGAACCAATGGATCTCTGGGGGTTTGACTGGATAAAGTTTGGGGACAATCGGGTAAAATCCCTGTGCCATGGAATGATTTTCTCTGCACAGCCGGGCTGGGTGTGGATGAAATGATTTCTGTGGCACATCCTGGCCAGAGCCCCATGCTGACCAGGAATAAAGCAACACCTCGATTCTCTGACACTAAAAATGTTGTTGGAGAGTTTTTGTTTCTCCCACAGTTTTTGGTGACAATGTCACTCCTCATCCTCACCCCTGTGACAGCTCCCAGCCAGCCCAGGATGCAATAAAGCTGTGTCTGAGAACGATGCCCCAGCCCAAACCCGCGGCAGCAATCACAGCTGTGCTGCCCGCGCGGGACCTGCGGAGGAGATTTCTCACCGCGTTCAGCTCCAGCCTCCGTGGGCCTTGAGCACACACAGGAAAATTAAAGCTGTCAGAGATGTGACAGCGACTTTCAAAGGACAGGGGTTTCAAACAGCTCTGTGGAATTCAGACGCTGAGCAGAGGTTCCTGAAGAGGAAGGAAGAAGCCGAGCAATGATTTTGCTTTCTTCCTTCCCCTTCATAATCACATTTGATTTTTTATTTTATTTTTTGACAAACATCATTTGAGCAATGAGGTTTTTATGCTGCCTGTGTTTTGGTTTCGGGTTCCTTTTTGTTGAGGTTTGTGTGCTCTATTTGTTTTGGGTTTTTTTAATAGGGTTATTAGACTGGGAGGTTTCATCAGGAAGGAAGCAATCCACAAGGATTGCAGGATTGTTGTTGTCCAGGGGCTGTTGTCCAGGCTGGAGATGGACATTTCACAAGGGCAGGAAGGGATTGAACAAGGGGCAATGGCCTTAAACTGAAGGAGGGTGGGTTTGGATTGGATATTAGGAAGAAATTCCTCGCTGTGATGGTGCTGAGGCCCTGGCACAGGGTGCCCAGAGCAGCTGTGGCTGCCCCTGGATCCCTGGCAGTGCCCAAGGCCAGGCTGGACGGGGCTGGGAGCAGCCTGGGACAGTGGGAGGTGTCCCTGCCATGGCAGGGGTGGGACAAGATGATTTTTTAAGTCTTCTCCAACCCAAAACATTCTGTGCCTCAGAAGACACAAGGTTTAGACTCTGCAGCAATTGCTGGCCAATCTCTAAACTCATAAATCCATTGCTCTCCATGGTAAGAAAGATCCTGAAAGGATCCGAGTGCTGAGCACCCCTTGAGTTGTATCTGTAGCTTCAGACAACGCAGCATCTTCTGCCCTCAGGCAATCCTTTCCAGCATCGAATCCCCCTGGAATTCTGCACTTTGCATCCCTTTGTCCTCAGACAAGGAGGAGCTGCAGAGGCCAGAGCACATTTTATGGTGTTGGATGAATCTAAAACACTTCCACCTCCTCCACACAGGAGGAGATTTTGCAGAACGTTCCTCCAGCGTGCAGATCTGTGTGTACAGCTCAGGTGTAATCCCCAAGGCTTGCAGGTGCTTTTACATGCAAATAAAAATTTAAAAATGAGCACACGCTGCAGTTTTCGAGGCTTGTATTATGTTAGGGTTTAAATTCACACAGAGATCCTTGCAGAAAGCCGCTCCCAGTGGGAACAGTCCTTGGAGCAGTGACAGACAGGGACACAGCCTCACCGAGTGGAGCTGCAGCCTCAAATCGTTCTCAGATCGTTCCGGGAACTTTGATGCAGCCACATAAAGCCGGTAAGAAACGGCTCTTCATAAAAACAGGCACTTCCACACACCCAAACTGTAATTCCCTATGAAAGTTAATCTTTTCTATTACTCTGATTCCATTTGGAAATGGAGCGCTGCTCTGAGTTATGGCCTGGTGCAGCACTCCTTTTATGCTTCAGTAGTCACTGCTTTGGTGTTTCGGGTATTTATTGTGGAATCTTGTCTACTCTCATTCATCAAACACCTGCGCACGGGTCCTGCCCGGGGAGAGCTCAGAACCCGGCAAACGTGCTGTGGGGATATTGCAAATCAGCATTTCTGTGGCCTCTCTGCAACACATTAATTACAAAACAAATAATCAACAAGCACGTAAGCTGGTGTTCGAGCCAGCAGCATTTCCTGGGTGTGCTTAAATCATAAAATCAGAGAATCATTCAGGTTGGGAAAGACCTTTAAGGTCATCAACCATCAACCCTGCCCCAGCATCAAAGCAAGTCCTCGAGTGCCAAATGTGAGTTCTCTTTGTGCTGTAAGCTGAGCCCTGCCACAGCCACAAAATCCACTCCACCAAATTGAATTTTGCCTTACATACATGATAACATTGATACTATTTTTGCAAGCTGCCATCCGCATGAAAATACAGCTTCCTTTTCATGCAGGGAGCTCTTTATTCCGTGGGTGCTGTGGAGAATCTTGAAAAGACTCCTGCGAGCTGTCAGCCCCTGGTAGCAAATCGATGTAATCTGCATTACAATGCTGGCATCGCGACTTTGAAGAGGGACTGAACTTCCCTGGCTGGCTGCACGTCCAGAATCACTTCAAAGATCCCGTTTCTGACATTCGGGGATGTCTCTGGCTTCCTTCCAATTCAGTGCCTTGTAAACTGAGTTCAGAGGCAGCCGGAGCAGCAGCAGCTCCTCAGTTCAGGGCCATGGAATGTGCAGCAGCACGGAGCCTGTCCTGGGGCTGGGATTAAAATCCAGGTGTGGTGGTTTTGTAGGGAGCACACAGGGTGACAACAGCGCCACTTCTTGTGTCACATGTGCCTAAAGCCTTGCTGACCGCACAGGGAAAACTCTGCAGGAGTGACCAGGAAAGAATCCAATTTATCCCCCTTTCTAGCAGCTGGTGATGCACTGCTCGCTGCAGTAAGAGAAGACAATGCTGTCACATCTTACAGGTATCGATATCCCCACAAACCCTGGAAAAAGATATAAATGTACTCTTGTGCACATTCTGTAGCTCACATCATCTGAGCATCCACATAGTAACACCTGTACTGTTCCACTGGAAGCAAATCCCAGAGTCACGGAATCAGAGAATCAGAGAATCTCAGAGTCACAGAATCACAGTCACAGAGTCACAGTCACAGAGTCACAGTCACAGAGTCACAGTCACAGAGTCACAGTCACAGAGTCACAGTCACAGAGTCACAGTCACAGAGTCACAGTCACAGAGTCACAGTCACAGAGTCACAGTCACAGAGTCACAGTCACAGAGTCACAGTCACAGAGTCACAGTCACAGAGTCACAGTCACAGAGTCACAGAATCAGAGTGACAGAGTCACAGAATCAGTCACAGAGTCATAATCACAGTCAGAGAATCACAGTCACAGAGTCAC
>VYZT01047709.1:6529-19504 GCA_013400735.1 Pomatostomus ruficeps
TTATAGGAGCATCACTGACAACAGAAAGGAACAGACATGAGTCCAGAGCTGAGCAACACCACTCCCTTTTTTAGCTAAACTAAACTGGCTAAGATGTGCCACCAAATTACACTCAGAACATTAGTTTTAGGGTTTGGTTTGGGGGGTTTTTAAGCATTTTATTAGCATTTTAACAGATACAAATCCTACTGTTCTCACAATAACAGAATTAACCACATTTACACAGCTATAACTGCACTACCATGTCATTGACCAGCATCCGAGATCAACAAAACAATGTACTGCCATATTCTTATACAAGCTTGAACACATCATGTTTTGTCTTTCCCATTACAGAGCATTTATTGTTCTATATACAGCTTAAGTAGTATTGTTTTTTAAGACAGTTACTGTAAAAATCCCAAACGTTTATACTTACAGATCCAGGCCTTGTGAAGTCAACGCTGTTTGCTAAGGTTTGTTTCACATGATTGCTAAACAAGCAACCATAAACATTTTGAAGATAATCTTCTGAAATCTAAAAATTAGGAAACAAAGTGAGAACAGGACTACATAAAACTTACACTTCCTACCAGACAAGGGTTTCTATATTAAAGGCTGTTTGTTTGTTTTTTTAAAAGACTAAGAAATCACACACCTGAGGCTCACTGACACAAGCACAAGGTATTTACTGTAACTACCATTTTGTTCAGAAATGAAAAAAACTGTAAATTCTCTTTATCTGAGAATTGTTATGCTATTCACAAGACTAGTGGCAAACACTTTCAGAGAGTCTAGAAGAAAACCGATTTTGTCACACCTCTATTTGCACACAGATCTTCATTAATCAAAAGGTTCAAAATCAAATTAAAAAATGAAGCTGTTTTGAGCTTTAAATAATGCTGTTGTGTTCTTTACCTAAAGAGCAGAACTTACACAACTGTCTTGTACAGTAGAGAGAATAAATATGAATTACACAGTACAGCGCTTTGTTTTTCAATGCAAAACATCTCAGTGGGTTTAGGTTTTTTGTTTTGGGAAATCTACACCACAACAGAACAGCTTTATTTCAGGAGAGTTAGTACCTTCCCCAGAAGATGAGAGGACCCAGATTATAGAAATGCAACTGGGGACACTTTTGATATTCCCAGACCTTCAGCAGGACAATAAACCCCCGCAAATTCAGAACGCTGTAACTTCAGTATGACTTTGTTCAGTACTCAACTTCACTTTGGAATCAGAAATTACAGAATCCAGGATCCATAACGGAAGAGCACCCTCAGCTGGACACACTTGGGAAGGAGCAAACGTTTGCCCGGCACAAGGCTCACAAAGGAAACTGAACAACATCCGCAACAGAAGAGAACCAGCATCCGGTTCCCAACCACAGAGGGGAACTGGGTATCACCTGGAGAGCGCGGAGGTGTGAAACGGGAGGCAGCAAATGAATGACTGTGCTCTTTATTGTTATCAAAGCTCCTGGGAGCAGATACCTTCCCTAATCCTGAACTGCAAAGCATAATCCACCCCATAGGCAAATTCTTCCCTGCAGTAACACGAGAGCAGTGATCCCAGACACAGAGTAACAAACCACAAGGTGTTCGTGCTGATGACAGGAGGAAGGTACATATTGACTTTTCAGCAGGCAGCACAGGAAATGCCAGGTCATTCTCCCTGCTAGCAATTCAGTTCCTTGAAAAGCACCTAGAGGCCACTAACAGCTGCCATAAGAGCAGCCCTCAGGTTACAGAGAAATTATGCTCCCAGAGGAGACAGAACAACACACGAAAAAATCAACTTCATATGAAAAATGCTCATGAGAAAGTTGTACCTTCTCCACCACATACGTGTGGCCCATTTCACATGATGAGTAACTCATTCACTCCTATCCCTGCTCCCTTTATCAATTAAATTAACAAGTCCAGTTTAACAGAACAGAGAGCAAAGCTTTTCCTCACCAACATTTTGGATAAGAAGATTGTTTCCACTACCGTGGAACTTAAAACAGACCTGACTGATGTTTTAAATATACAACAACTGCTGATAGGCTGGACTGCAGTCCGTAACCACAGAAATGCTGATGCCAAAGCTCGAAAGGGCACTCTCACAAGAGATCTGGGATGTCTTGTGAGATGGTGTTAATTTTTTCAAGATTTCTGAGCCAGCACAATTCAACCCATCTTTTGCACTTCTTTTATCCTCCTTCACCAGTGCAATGGGAGAACTGCTCATCCAAAGTGCTGTGTTTCATTAGTAAAGAGCCACAGTTCTAACAGAAATGCTCGTAACTACAAAGCTTAATTCACACTTTGGTCTCCATTTTCTGGGGGGTGTGGAAACAAATGCACATCTGAGTCACCTCTTACCATCTTGCCACTCAGTAGGGTCTCCAAAGAATCCACCAGCTCTGTAGTGACTCCAAGGAGATTGTGGTAGCTCACCTGCGCCGCGTTAAATCGTTTCATATAGGTCATGCACCTTTGCTCAGACTCCACTAACTGTTGATGAAGATGTTGCATTGCTTCTGTCAAGAGAATAATAATAAAAAAAAAGAAATAGGATCACCTATTCAAACAAAAGGACAAAAGAACCCACAAGTATTTTTACAGCTCTGAAGGGAGGTGTGGGATTTGCCTGCAAGGATAATTTCACACCTCTAACACAATTCCATTTCACTGCAACACTTACAAGTATTTATTATGCCTTAATTGTCCAAAGAACCAACTGCTTCACAGTTACAGCAGCAACACAACTATAAGGCAGTAAACATCACTGAATGTAATTGTGAAGAGGATACTCATCATTTACTGGTTGATGGCAAACTATATCAATTACTTTTAGTACCCTCAGTTTCTGAAAATAACTCAAATTTGTCTTTCGTTTCTATCTTAGTAATAAAAAAAGTTCAATTTTTGATACATTTTTTTCCTTCAGGTTCAATTGCTTTAGAGACAAAAGCAAGCTGAGTACCAGAATCTGTATCCTTCACCCTAGTCTCAGACCTAGCCAAGCCAGTGTTCTGCACGGAACCTGGAGCTGTGGACCACAGTGCACATGTCTGTGACCAGACAAAACCATGAAGGGAGGCACAGTAATTCTATTGTTGAGGCTGATGTTTTGTATTTTGCTAGAGCATTATGTTTTAAATTAGTTTGCTGAGAAGTCAGCACTGATTTAGTGTTGTGAAAATGGCATCGGGCCCATCTGCAAACAGAAGGAATATTTACACAGGACTTTCTGCTGAACAAAGGGAAGGGATCAGCCTGACTATGGAGTTTCAGACAAAAGTAGGATTCCCTCGCACAGATTTGGTCTTTTTGGGTTAAAGTAGAGCATTCTAAAAAGCCCAATATGACACAGTTTATCTCATAGATATTTAAAGCAGTAGGTGGCAGAACAGCTTATTTCTGGTTTCAGAAAATATAACAAAATGATCTTTTTAACGGGAGCTTTTAGAGAAAATGTGCATTAGTAGACTTTATCTGTAAGCCACCTATAAACTGACAGCTTTAAAACAAAACATGGAGTACAAAAAGGTACATTTTCATATTTCTACAAGAGGGGAAAAAAAAGAAGACAAGACAGTTATTTTACTCGCAAAGCCTCCTCCCCTCTAAGGACGGCTGCTTTCTGAGAACCATTCATGAACCACAGCATTCTGCACCTGCAGGGTTTGTGACTGACACCTCATACCAGGCTGCAAATCAAGCCACCCTAATGATATTTCTCTCACACTTCCTAGGAGGGAGCTAAACCCAGTGTGACACAACAACAGAAGCTGTGACAAGCCACAGATCCTGTTCAAATCCAGCAAAATGCACTTAAAACACCAGACCAATAAACAAAACACCACTAGAACAGTAACATTAAGCAACCCTGCTGAAAGTGCCAAACCTTTTACAATTCTCTAAGCTGTTAAAATCATCTCAACTCCAATCAATATTAACTCACAAACCAGAAGAGTTAACTTCCAAAGACAACCAAATAATTCAGCCTTGATGATAATCATTCAACTCTGATTTTGTTTTTATTTCACAGCCATTACTGTTAAACTGCTTCCACAGTTTTAATATGATACAGCTTCAAAACATGAACATTTTTCTAAACTAACAAAGATTCTGAGAGCAACCATAGCACAGAGTTTGCCATTCCAGCACTTTATTCTGTTGCCTAGATGAGCATATGGGAATATATTTTTGTTTAACTGTGACACACCACATTCAATTCAAAAATTTTCAATGGATATATCTAGAATGTGACTTTCACTCTGAGGAAAGTCGGATGCACCAAATCACAAAGCATAGACCTTCTCAGAGTTTGCTGGCTTTTCATAGCCCAGTGGGTGAAATTTCCAGTGATGAAAATACATCTTCCATCTGCAGTCAGCAGGAAAAAACTACATAACCAAAACTCAATGCAGCTCACGAACACTACTCTTGGAAATTCAGAAACAGGGTCCAATTTACCCCTTGGCTGTTAAATCCAGGGATTATCAATAAGAAACTGAGAAAAGGGTGTCAGAGAGGAATCATGAAGTCTTGGTATATCTTGCATTTTTTATATCACTATCTTCTCACATAAGTAATTTCACTGAAAAGGGGAAAGTCTTTCATGACAGCTTCTCTTGCCGAAGATGCAGGAAGCTCTCATCACTGGCAGGCAGCTGTTCCAAGTTCAGACAGCTGTTGGAAGAGCTGGTCCTGTGCTGCCCCATTCCCCCCTCGCATTCCTGCTATATCCCCGTAACAGCGTTCACTCAGACAAATCAGGGAGCCACCAGCCCAGGTAAAAATTAGTATTAAGTTCCTTGTTTCAAATGTTAAATCATTACCAACCCAGTCCAGATTTGGTAAAAGGAAATGGTATGTTTCAGAGGCATTTCAGCTGACATTCATGTCACCTTGCAGCAATGATCAAACTGCACCATTGCAGGAATCAGAGAGTAACACTGTGGCTTCTCTCTTTCCCAGACACAACTCCCAACACTGATAAATGCTTTGTACATATAATAAGCTTATTGAGGAAGAAAAAAAAAGCTCTGGACCAAATACCTACCAGAAACATTATTCATATGTGGAGGAAAAGAGGGAAAAATACAGCACAGAGGACTAACCTCCTGGTATAGGAAGATACAGAGACAGTAAAGCTTGTGGCTCTGCCAAATGAAGACGCTGGCACCAGGCACCACCTGAACTACTGCATGCTTCTACCAGAATTCTTGCCTGTTCTCTCATATGTGTAACTGTCAAGCCTTCTAACTCCAGTTCCTACAAGCAGCGTTACACATATGCATTAATTCCGTGATAACCTTTTCTCTCTAAGTGGGAGATTGGTTGTTTTCTTTACAACTTACCTACACCTGAAACACACTTCCTGAACTTGTGCTTGCTCTTTCTCCCTAATCTCAGCCCACCCTCACATACTTTTCCAGAGCACTGACTCCAGCCAGCTGAGTTCCTGCACACAGTGCAGCAGAGCTCTGAGCAGAGGAGCTGCAGGTCTCAGGAGCTGTGGTCAGACACTGGAACTCCTTAGGTGACACTGAATCTTGCTCTTAGGAGAAGCAGGAGTCTCCTTCTTGCTTAAAAATTATTATCCATATTCTAAACTGACATTTTTCCACATGAATAGTTATTTAGACTTTAGTAAATCTTGAACGACAGGTAGGTCACACTCCATGTTCTCTAGTGCAGCAGTCTGACACACTTCTTCCACTCTCCTCCTCCCCAAAACGGTGGAAGAGTGGCTGTGAACTCATCCACAGATTTGTAATGAGGCAGTGAAGGGAACAGCAGCTGAACACACTTCCAAAATACTTAATTCGCTCAGTTCCTGTTAGCAGAGAGGACACAAAGAAGGTCTGAAGCTCCCTGTGCAAGGTGCCAACCATTCTGCAATTTCTTCCTTTCCAGCCAAACTGAAAACATATGGGAGAACTGAAAGTTAAGCACAACTGCCACATAAATAGCTTTGGAAGTCATACAGGAACTGAAATTTTTTAGCAAATGGGTAAAAAGCCAGACTCTAGCAGGTAAATCAGGCAAGGTGAACATTCCAGGACACCCTCAAGAGCATTTACACCACCCCACCCAAACTTGAAGTACTTCAGTTTGTCAGATTGATGACTAGCAACTATTTACAAAACACTGTTTCAGGACTCTGCCATACTGCTCTTCATTCATGTGTTGCCTCTAAATTTTCTTTGCATTTCCCCTTCACTGATAAAGTAAATATTCTCCAGCAGCAAGTAAGGGCTGTGGATCCCACGTGATGTGAGCAGAATACTGCAAAAATAACCTCTTGGATCGAAACCTTCCTAAGGCAGTCCTCAAGTAACCTTTATGAAAAATCCAAACTGACTCAACCTCCAAGGCGCATAACAGATCTGCAAATTGAGGCTGACCTGCATGAATTCAATTCCATGACAGTCCCTGTACAAAGCACAGAACCTGCCCAAATTAAAATAATTAGGCCCCACATAAGTCAGGCCCAATTGCAATTATTTCTTTTTAATAAGAGCATGGAATTCAGGAAAGGCCTTTGCAAGGAAAAAGAGTAACTTCTGGAAAATAAAAATCAAAAAGACCTTTGTATTATTCAGTGAAAGTCTAATGCAACCATGCAAAGCACAAAAGAACAAAGAACTCACACTGGGAGAAAACCTAACTTTCTCCTTAATTCAATCTACAAAGAGTAAATCTTCAGGGTAAACCTACAGGTTAAAATAACTCAAGAGGAATAGTAATTTTAAGAATCCAACTGGTGTCATATAGATCCCTAACTAGAAAGTGTATGTAGAAAGTCAAGTGAGAAAATGAATGCAAGGTAGTTGGAAACCCAAGTTCTATTTATTGAACTTATTTTTAAAAGGCACATATTTCAAGTGTTATCAGCATCTAACAGGATTCTGTGCTGAAATTATTATTTTAAAGGGCCCTAAGTCACACACTTAAGCGCGTATAAGCAGTTTACCTCAAAATGCAACACATCAGCCAGTCACGCTTACATGAACACATTCTTATTCAGGAGATACTAATTTGCACTATTTTAGGAGGTGCTATTTAAACAGAATGAGTAAATACGAACAAAAAAATCAACTTTGTCTCAGGTCATCAGACAGTCATCAGAACAACTGAAAGAGATCTGAAACCTGGAGGATGCAGATAGGCCTAAGCGGGTAAGGGAAAAGAATCTGACACAACTTACATTCATCAGAACTAACAAAGGAGAGCTGGCATGCACTTTGTATGGAGTTCTCTGCTTGTTTTTACCATATTTCATGATAGAATAGATGCGTAAATCTGACGTGCAAGTCAAATCCCATTTCCCATTTCTAGTCCATACTTATTGACTGCTTGAACCTGACTGAGCTCGAGAAGTCTATCGATAGCTACCACCAAAGCTGGGGTCTGGATTTCCAAGGACTTTCTGCCATGCATCACTGGTTTCCCCACCCCTGCAGATGAACATCCTACTACTCTCACAGCCCCTGACAATCTTACAGAATATCCTTACCACAGCCCAGTATTTACCGTTGTTGCACTGTCCACGCTCCTTCTGTTGCACGAGTAGGAGCTGTTCAGGAAAATGTGCACCTTTCCAGTGTTTGTTCCAGAGACACAGAATGAGAAACTCAACCAAGCCAAATATTCCTACTGTCCCAGCCAACACCCAGCGTCTGATGCTCCACAGAATACATAAATCAACAATAAATACATAAAAGTCTCATGAGTGCACAACTCACAATGTTGCAAAGAGACTTGAGATCTTTTGTGGAACTTTGAGTGATCAAATAATTTCTAGAACCCTTAAAAGCCCTGTAAAACTTTCAGTTAGTCCCTGAAATGGCTAGTTTAAAAGACTAACAGCTTTAGAAATGCTAAGAAAAAAGTCAGGTCAGGTTGGTGCCTTTGGGTATCCTGTACTTTCTACATGGAAGCAAAGAATGATTGTATGATAAACATGTAGGTTCATATGGATCTGTACATTGTCTTTATGTGATTTTTTCAAAAGTTTATTTTTGAGTGTGGAATACAAACAATGTTTCCTATCATAAAAACACTGAACTGCAACGTTACTGCAGTTTTGCAATAAATCTTAGCAGCACATTCTTGAGATAAATTATACTGCCCCTTTACAGTATTTCTAATTATCTGCAAAGCATTTTCTTAAAAGGATACAAATATAGTGAGAAGTCGAGGAGTCTGTCTGGCTTGGAAAGTCTGAGACAGGAACTTATTCAATCTTGTACTTAAACCCGATGTCCAAGATTCCTTGAAAAGAAAAACATATAATGACAGTTGTTCACCAAATATGTACACTCTGCAGAAAGTACTGCTTGGATCACAGCAACTTCCCACTAGAAACAAGGCAGCCAGCATTGGATTGAAAAGATTTTCCCTTTACTCTTACTGAAGTGAATGTGTTTGCTCACTCCCCATAAAAGCACACAGAAGTCAGAGGGGAGTTCAGCATTATTCCTAGAAAAGAGTTCTAGAAACATAGAAACACAATGTAGCTTTATTTCAAGCGCAAAACTATCACATAGCACTGGTGCCTTGTATGCACGTGCAACAACTGCCCTGAAAGTAGAAGCACCTTTAAAATACAAGCAACTTCAGAAAAAGATAAAAAATTAATATTAATTTCACATGTATTAAATAGAGTACAAAATTAGTCATTTTGCACTACTCAGTTTTCATCTTTTGCTCCTAACAAGATCTGGGAATTCTAAGTTTTGTCAGTAACTACTGCAAGCATCATGACATGACATTGGTGATCAGGGTACAATGTTTCTAAAATAAGGATTTGGAGAAAAACAGCTCATGCAGGAAAAACAGACCAGCAGAACAGACCAAGAGCATTAACTGGAATGCTGTCGTCTGCCTGACGTAGTGTCTCATAGGCACGAGAAAATAACAGTTAAGGAAAAAAGCCAAACTACACCTAAGAATCCACCAAATACTCATGTCTTCTATTTCAAGGCTTCAGTTAAGCTGATTTCTGCTTGAAGAAAAGCCAGCCAACAGAAGAAAAAGCTGTCTTCCAGCAAGTAACAGGAGCTTCCTAAATTTACTGCTGTATAAATATATGTTGCAAGCTGTTCTCACAGCTCAGATCTGCCCTTATTTCACCGTGCTGGAGAGTGTACAGAATTTACTTGTTGCATTTACCAATTCAGTATCCAGACAGTGCTGTACCACAGCATGCTGTATATTACCAAAGGAACCTTGTCTCCCACAGAGAGGAGTGCATATTATTTTTCAAGATGTATTACACAAACTGACAGCAACTCCAGCTATATAAAGCATCAGATGCCTGAGAAAAATATATGCCATAAGAACACTTCTTAGTAAACTAGTGACTCACTGCTGCTCTTTCTCAAACATAAAACAATCTGTGTTTCAACACTAACATGGAATAAGTTGTACAATTCCCACAAGAAAATATGAGTGACTGTGGACTAAGAGCCTGGACACTCGGTTACTCTGAATAAACCTGAGGATCTCGTCTTAGATAAGGCATTAAAAAAAAATGCTGCTAAGTATTAATTAAAAAAGAGTAGTCATATTCCATCTCTGAGGTCAACCAGTCTATCTCAGTATTTATAGCTAGTCCCGAAGGAAAATGGCAGGATATGCCTTTTTTTGGTGTTAGACTGGAGAGCCTCATCAGCTGCTACTTCCTAAGCCAGCCCTAGGGCAAGTATCACTTAAGCCTTGGTTTGATATCAAAAGGAGTGTGGCAGCAATGCAGGCTGAAGGCATCTCCTCGCACCGGAGTGGCTGCCCACAGCTGCTCAGCCAGGCCAGCACAACCGTCCACGTGGTCAGGGAAGCATTCAAAGCATATAACTCTGAAAAATGCTATACACGCTTTACAAACAGATTCGTGTAGGCATGTGCACACACATTCACAGGCAAGAAAGCAATTCCTTGATCCAGTCCAAGTGCAGCCACACAGCCAGCCATTTCCAGCACAACAGAGAAGTGAAGGTGCAGCTTTGCACCGCAGGAGCAATGGTGGCTGTGCCTTCCCCACAGGTACTGACAACAATACTTTGGAACATCAAACCACCACAGCCCTGGAAGGCATCTGCTAACCACCCACCCACAGGCTGTGCAGAGAGCGGTCAGTGCAAGTCACCATAAGCACCACCTCTGCAACACAGACACTTACCTGGAAAAGTTCCTTAAACGAAGGATGTACCATGGGGTTTGGAACAAAAGGCAAAGCATAGAAGGGAAGAAACTCTGTAGTCTGGCTCAGTGCAGCTCCTTTTGTTTCCAGGTACGACTTAAAGTAAGAAATCCTTTCCTCAAATTCAGCTTTGTCCTAGGAAATAAAGCAGCAGATTTAATTTAGAAAACTACCATTCTGAATGCACTCTAAAGCTGGCAAATAAAAGAAGAGACCCAAGTATATTAATATCAAGTTTTAAATTCCAGGATATTTGTTATCTAAAAACAGGTATTTATTTAGCTAGAGAATATATTGTATGTTTTCACCATTCATAAAGGGAAATGTAAACCGATGTTGTTTCTGTCATCCAGGTCCAAAGAAAGAAGACACAGACAATTGCTTTTTGCATGTAAATTATTCCTGCTCACTTCAGGCTGGATTTCTAAAGAAAAATGCCATTTCTACGCTCAGGCCAGAGAGGAAACATCTACTTTAGACATGCTTTATTTCAGTGGTAAGTGCAGACACAAAAAAATCCACTTGCACAGCACTGGGAAATGGAGCTGGCACACCGAACAGAACAAAAGCTCCTTAGAGGCTGGAAAACAGACTGCAGGCACCCAAATGCTCCTGTAGCAGCTGACAGGTGAAGGGCAGGAGCTATTAAGCCGTGGCTGATCTGGCTGAGCCCAGGTTACTTAAATGTCGCTTCACGATAAAAGTCCCATGTAACAGAGGTTTTATTTTATAGCACCTTGGAATTCTATTTCTCAATATGATACATTGAGCTGGTCAAAACTGAGCTTTCCCATTTAATCAGAAATTATTATATTTTAAGTCACAGCTTCAGCCAAACTCAGACCAAAATAAGTGACTTAAGAACATTCTATGATCTAGAATTACAAGTGTGGAAGTATTGCCATGCTGGTATTTTCCAAGTTAAAATACTTCAGGAACTCCAGCATAAGGACAGCTCCAACTTCCATCTCTGTACTCCACAATACAAAGGATCTGACTGAACTAAAATGCAGACTGTGGCCAAAACTGGATACAAGTTCTTGGAATGATTCTTAGAAAACATCCCATCCTCATCCACACTAAAGACAAATAAATGAAGTAAAACAAACAAAAGCAATGTGAGGTTTGAATTGTGAACTGAACTTACAGGCTTTCCCATCGTTTGTTTCAAGAGGAAGATGGCAAAATATATGTGGAGATAGAACTCCAGGTTCTGAGCAACTGAATCACTGTCATGGACTGAAGACAAAATATGCTCCTCCCAGAGCTGGAAGAAAGCTTTCTGATCACCATTTTCAAATGCTGTGAGCAGATCTTCCTGTGAAAGGGAAAAGCATCAAGTGGAAAACCAAACACAGAAGAGCCACATTTTCTCAGCAGTAGGTTAGTGAATGAAGAACTCCAGTGCCATCTGAACAATTTGAATTAAAGTTTTTTTCAAAAATCTCCCACCATTCAGCGACCACCCAAATATTCTTTCGTCATATCTTTAATATCTTTGAGAGCCTGAATCAACCATCAATACAAGAAGCAAAGCCCAAATTTTCAAGCATATCAGTAAAAACTAAGAGTACTGTAAATCAAAACTACTGTCTTCAGCTCAAAATGACTGGAGTTCTGAAAAAAAAACCAAACTCAATACCGAACTTGAAGGTTCCTGTGCTGGAAGAAGACTGCTAGGAGATTTCTTCCAATAATCAAGAATCTGTTCAGACAGTTCACTGTTGCAATAACTCACGGGGTGGTTAGTAGCCTCTAACTGTTTTTACTATTACTCAAAGTAAGTGTAAATGATGTATTACCTGAACCTGCAACGAATCTTTTGAGAAATCATCTGCTGGTTTAGGTAGTGGCTTCCCTTTTATTTTACATTCCCTTTTAAGTATTTTCACTGTTTCTTTAAATCCTGCAAAATCCAAATACTACAAGACAAAAACACAGAGGAATGACATTTATCAGATTATTAATGCTTCAATAAATGATTAGTCCATTTTTAGGTGATTAATGCTTCAATGAATGACCCACGAAATGCCAAAGTTTCTCTGTAGGATGGTCCATAAATGCCAAAGACTGCAAAGTGATAAACCAAGAACTGATACCTCGTGGCAGGAAAATACAGTGTCTAAATTTCCTCCTGCATCCTAGAGACGACTGACTACACCCTCTCTGAAAGAATGATGCCCCTTGGTTTACCCAGTAATTTCATTCAACCAAAGAAGAAAATTTTACTGCTGGGATTTAATGGACTTTGAGCCTTTTGAACCTACAGCGCATAACAGGAGTCAGCACGACTTCACAGTGTAGCAACACTTGGCCAGATAAATAACTCCAGAATTTAGACCTCAGCTATAATGCCTGACTCCGAATACAAGTACTGAGAATCTTGCCTTGGTCATTTCAACCAAATAATAAAAAAAAAAGAAATAGAGAAAACCAACCTCTTTCACTAGTCCAAGTAACTCAGCTTCGTACGCTAAAACATCACCCATTGCTAAGCGCTGCTGCTACTTCTCATCATGGATAAAGCTGGAAAATGGCCACAGCATCTGCAGGGGGCACGAAGAGAGACAGACACACGTAGACACGCAGACAGACAGACATACACACACACAGACACNAAAGAATAGGGGTGTTAGTGCACAGCACAGGGCTCACACAGCACAGCCCCTCAGCCACAGCATCTGCAGGGGGCACGAAGAGAGACAGACACACGTAGACACGCAGACAGACAGACATACACACACACAGACACACATGGGCACAGACAGACACACACACACACAGGCGCCACAGTCT
>VYZT01047709.1:20341-55536 GCA_013400735.1 Pomatostomus ruficeps
CCTGAGGGGGCGGCGGGAGGACCTGGCGGCGTTCGGGTTTTTGAGTGAAGAGCTGCTTTAACAGGGACTTTTGTGCCCCTCGCCGCCTTGGGTAGGGAAAAGCCTTCTCGCTTGGAGGTTTCGTATGAAACCTCACAGCTTGGGAGGGCGACCGAGCCCCAGCCCTGGCGCGGCCGGGATGAGCCGCGCCGGGAACGCCCGTGTCCGACAGGTCCTTACCTGGTGGAAGCCCCACCAAAGCAAAGGGGAGGACTGGCCAAGCCCCTTATCGAGTCTTTGTCCCTTTTTCAATTAACAGTGCTAATGAACCTCTTCCCATTCGCACCGAGTCTCCGGCAAACATTAGCTCCACACTGTAAAACAACATTGTACGATCAGTGATGTCCTGCCCACTTCCGACAGTCTTGTTTTCCACCAAAACCCCATTCCTCTGCATCTTCCACAACCAGACACAACACCACCTTTCTTCCTTTAAAAGTCTCCTAAAGTGGAATTCCTAAGCTGGAATTTCTAGGAAGAACACCAAACTGTTCAGAAAGCACCCTGGAATTCCAGTCCATGAACTCTGCAAATCTTTCTGCATTTCCTAGAAAGAACAAGGATACTCCTGGAAAGCACAAAGAAATCCCCAAAAAGTAATGGAAAACTCCTAGAGTCCACTGTGAATTCTTAGAAAGCTCACTGAAAATCCACAGAAAGCTCATTGAAATTTCTAGAAAGCCCATGGGTATTTTATAGAGAGCACCGGGGAATTCCTAGGAAGCAACAGGAAATTTCTATTCTAAGCAGTAGTTTGTGTTCTCATTGCTCTGTGGGTGTGTGAGAATTAGCATTCGAATTAGCTTTGGAGTTGCTTCGGGCACTGTTAAGTGATCAGGATGGTGCTGATTGAGCTGGCAATTGGAATTTCTGGGTCTGGAAATTTCTATACTAAATACCAAATTTGTATGTAGATAAACAAGCATAACATTTTTACACATCAAACTTCTAATAACATAAACAGACAATATACTCTGCATTTGGAGGGAGTATCTCTCCACCAGAGGCTTCCTCTTTCTGTTCCCTACACTCTTTCTGAGATCCCACAATAGCAAACCTTAACCATTACTGCTGAGGTTTTCCCTGCCGGAGCCCATCAGGCACTTGGGTCATCCCTGGGGGAGGAAGGACTGGGTCCCTTGGACGTTCATATCCCACTCACCTCCACTGTGAGTGCAGCCTTCCGGGATCCTCGCTCCAGCTGAAGGGTCCACGAGGCTGTAAACTCCTCCTGTTTGTCACCTGTCCCTCTAACTTTCAAAAGGAATGAAAGACTCGCCTTAGACAGTGGTTCCGAGGTTTTGAAGCAGACCAGCTGCAGCTGCACTTTCCCGTGTTCCTTCTCACCTGCTTTGTTTTGGTGATGATCAGGCACTGCCCATGGAGAAAGAAAGGGATTTACAGAGTTTCTTATTTTCAGGCTGTGCATCCAGCTGGCTTTCTCCTCTGAGAGGCCAAACGGAACTGACATTGTGCCCTTGGCAGGATGGTGGGAAGGGCTGTGTGGGGTCTGGGCTTTGCTTGATCGTATTTTTTTGTTCTTTTTCTCCTCACGTTCTTGCAGAATTTCTCCTCCAGTGAGCAGGCAAGGCTGCTGTGCCTTGGGTCATGCTCCTGGGGTTCTTGGGGAGGGACACTTTTTCAGGGAGGTGCTTCCCAAGCAGGGGAACATCCACCTGCTGGCCAGCACCTGGGCTAAGGTCAGGAAGATGCAAAGCTTGTGCCTCAAACCTGAAAAGCAGGACTCCACTGGCCTGTGTATCCAAGGGAGGACGTTCATCATCACCTCGGGCATCACCCCAGCTCCACAGTTTAGGTGTTCCTTGAGGAAGGTGTCACTGCCATCTCTGCCAGGAGTTGAGCATTCCTGGGCCTGGGTCACTGGCTTTGCTAGCTGCAGATCCCAGACTGGATCATAAACTGTTGCTTGATTTGAAAAGAGAAGGCTGTTCTCTGTGTCCAAGTGGAAGATTTTGCAGGAAATTTCTTCCTGCAGTAGTCTTTCCAAGTAGTTGCATTAAAAACAAAAGCAGGCCAAGGAAGAGAGGAACATTTTTCAAAGCTTAAACATCTTGTTATTTTCTGTGTCAAACTTCAGCTCTTAATTGCCAAAGAAGATTTTGGTTTGGATTTTCAATGAATACTTTGGAGGAGCTTTTAGGCAATAAATAAATAAGGAGTTATTTGAGATTTTAGTTGATGACACGTTATTGTTGGTTGTGTTGGAGCACAGACTGGCTCCTACTGGGACTGGCTGGGGGCAGAGGGGTTTGCTTGGACCAATGTCCTCTGCTGAGGCAGCTGAGATGCTGCTCACACACTGAATTACACAGCAACGCTTCCCCAGGGCCCTCTGCATGGAAAACCAAGGCAATGGAATAGCAAAACCTCTCTGCTCTCCCCAGCATCAGGCTGCCATAAAGCTGCTTTATCTCCTTTGGATAGGGCTTGTTTGGCTGCTGAGCCTCAAGTTTCAGCTCTCCCCTGCCTCTCCCCAGGAGGATTCAGTGGGCCCATGTCAGGCTATTTATACCTCACTGTTCTTCAGTAATTTCCTGTCCAAGTCCTGACCAGGAGAGGCACAACAGAGACTGATTTTGTGTCTTGGGATGCATGAAGGAGGTGCAGGGTGAACTCGGCTCTCCTTAAGATCCAGAAACCTCTTGGCCTGCTCAGTACAGAACAGGGAGGGAGGAGGGACTGGCTGGTGGGTCCCCAAAAAGCTCCTTTCAGCTCCACTGCAAAGCAGTGAAGGAGGCTCCCAGGCACCTGCAGTCCAGTGCTGAAGGAGCCAGAGCTTTCCTCTCCCAGCAGGACTTTACAGATGAGGACAGGAGCATCCAGGGCTCAGCCTATTCCCCTAAAATGTCAGTCCTGCCATGTGTCTCAGCTGCCCCCCAGAGGAGGTGATGCTTTCTCCAACCTCTGCAGAACCATCTTGCTGCTGCCACCACCCTGGTGTGAAAGGAGGGAGTCTCTGGCACTTTCTCTGTTCCTTCATCCCAACAAAACAGCCAATGGTACCTTTCCAGTGGAGATCACACTTCAGACATTCCCCACAGGAAAAGAGCTGACATCCAGGGGAGATGGACTGCTTTTTTGAGGCTGGGGGTCCTTCTGTGGGGAATGACATCAGCTCAGTGCCCCAGACCCAAAAGGGGCCCCAGCTGGGCTTTCTGGCATGTGCTCACCTAACACATGGGTCATTAAACTCCCAACCAAAGCAAATACCAATGTGTGAGAGGGCTGGTTTGCAGTAACAGCAAGGCATTCCAGCCAAAAATGGCAGGGGGCTGGGAGAAAGGAAGAGCTAGAGATGTTCCATTAGAAAAAAAGAATATGGAGAAAATAGTTTGGGAACTGGGTGCGCAGAAAACAGCAGGACAGAGAGCTTCATCATCAGGAGAAATATCCCCAGTCCCAGCGAGACTCACTGCCCTCATCACACCAGCACAGATTTGGTGCTGCCACCAACACAGGCCAATGGCCACCTGCCCGACCACTCAGGGATATATTGCAAAACCTCCAGGCCTGCAGGAAGAGCAAGCAGCAGGTTTCACCTGTGAAGGAGCCCATGAACTGTGGTGTCCAATGCAGATCTTTCCAGCAAATTATTTTCAGCTGCTCCTTGTCCATCCCTGAACCCCAGATTTCATGCTTAAGCTAAAAATAAAAAAGACCTCGATGTGAGGTTAAAGTAAACAGAGAATTTGCCCAGTTCTGTAGGAGCTATCTCAGTTCCTCCTCTGGGAGGGCATGATGGGGAAACAAAAAGTTAATCCATCTTGGTTCTCATCGACACAGAATGGAAAAAAACAATGAAATGGGAGAGCCAGCCTAAAGCTGAGAACAAAGACACTGCACCAATATTTCAGGTCCTTTTTCCTTCACTCTGAAGGGGAAAAATTTGCTCCATGCTTCATCCCTTGCAGGTTATCTTGGGAGGAACAATGTCCCCATAATTTCTGCTGACAATTAACCTCGCCTGTGCAGCCATTCTTCCCTGGGTCACCAGAGCAGTTATTTATACCTTTGGCCAGGGATGCTGTTGCTACCAAACCACTGTCCTTCCCCTCAGCCAACCCTGCACCAAGGCAGCGGGCAGCGAGCCCCAGGGTGACCCCAAGCTCCCCCGCGCTGCTCCCAAGTGCACAGGGCTGCGATGTCTGGGATTATGGTCTCCAGGATCTCTGACAAACTGGTTTCCAAAGGGCTTGGGCAGGAACAGGATCTGCCTCAAGTCACCTCTCTGCCATATATGGGTAACACTGATTCCCCAGTGGCAGACGCTGATGGCTCACCTGAGCACCAGCATGGGTATTTCTTCTGCACAAAACCCAGAGCTTTATCTGTGCAGCCAATGCCAGGAACTGGAGTACAGACCTCAAAACAAAACTCCAGACCTGGGCTGCTGCCAGCTGGAACATATGCCCACACAGAACTGGATTTCAGAGGCCAAGTCAAGCCGGTTCCAGAGGCTGGGACAGCATCTCCTCCCATGACACAGAACATGGGCCAGACTAATCCCATAAGTGCTGGAGAAACACACTGAGCCAGGTCTGTCCAACCAGTTACTTTCACTGAGGGACCAAAACTCTTGCTTCCCCATGAAACCACCCTGGGGAAAGATCAGCACCCCTGGAGGCCCACTGGTCCCATCAGAGGTTACAAGTGAACACCACAAGCTTTGCACAGTCCTGAAATGTCTGTGATTACCAACTGTCCCATCCTGCCACTGCTGCGGGCTCCAGGTGGCCCCAGGGCTGGGCTGAAAACCCAACTCGTCACCAACGCCAAGAGCAGCAAGCAAGGGAAGAGCCTGGGGCAGGCTGGCATCGGGCAGGGGTGAGGGTGGAGGGTGCTCCAGCTGCCAGGATGCAGGAGATAAATGGCCGACATCATCATCGTTATCAGCAGCACCCAACCTTCAGAAAGGCGAGAAGGAAGAGCTTTGTCTGGCCCTGGAAGGAAGCGGGGAGACAGGGAGGGTGACACTGCTGTGATGGGGAGAGGTGAGAGGATGAGGCCACCGAATGCCTGCAGGGGAGGAATGGCAATGCTGGGGGGCTGTGGGGCTATCAGCCCCCTCCTTGAAGACCTCTTGCCTTGGGAGCTTTACGTCCAACATCTCCATCACCACTTCGGTCTCCAGCATTGTGCCAAGCAGGGGGATTGCACCCGAGTTAAGGAGTGGAAAGGGAAAGCTAGGGAACTGTCCAGGGCCTCCTGGAGGGACTCTGGGATCTGTCAGATCAGCATGCTTTAGAAGTGATTTAATTCACACCAGGGTTAATTGAGATGAAACCCATTAGTCAGGAGGGACAGAAGCGCGCTTCCTGTCACCCCGGCCTCTCCCTCTAGCAAAGCCAGTAGAATTAGGTCCAATTAGCCCCTGGCAAACTATCAGGGTGGGTCCCTCTGCAGCATCCCCAGACAGGCCCAGGAGAGCAGCACTTCCTCAGGAACCAGCACTAATGAGCCGCTGAAACTAAAGGACATTATTCAAAGCACTGAGCCAGTCCCGCAGTTATTTGCCTCATCTGTCCCCAGGGAAATTGGTCAGACCCTTTAGCACGGGGCACGATCCCACAGGTTTCCAGAGCCTTTGCAGAGGTTTTCTAGCACCTTTCCAGAAGATTTCTGGACATTTCCTGGCCCTTTTCTTGATGTTTCTCTAGTCTTTCTGGAGGTTTCCTGTTCTATCTCCAGAACATTCCTAGGCTCCTCCTAGAGATGTACTGGAACCCTCTTAGGGCTGTATAAACTTCTTCACGTTGTTTTTGACACTCACATGTTGACCATTTCCAAATTTCCCAAGTGGCACCCTGGAAATTGAGCAAAGCTCAGCACCTCATTCAAGCACCACGTGACACCTCAAGTGGTCACAGAGCAGCACCCTCAGCAGCCTGATTAGTAAACAGAAGAATTATGTAGAAGTTAGAAAAAAATTGCATGTGTGGGACCATTCTGTAGTCTGGATATGTTTTGTAACACAAGCTCTCAAAAGCACCCTGTAAGAGCATTTCTAGTCCTGTCTGGAGTCTTTTGGGCAGTATCCTGTGAGAAAACAGCCTGAGCTACACATGTGTCTCCTGAGGCACAGATCAGCATCCTCCTGTCCAAGTAGGAAAAACAGCAGCCGGGGGAGAAAGCCAAAACAGTGGATGCTTTCCTGTGAGTGTTCTCAATCCTAACCCACACTTCCTACATGCATTTACACAGTGGAGAAAAACCACAGCTGAGTGGCAGAGACGGCGAAGTGAGGACAGGCCAATTCCCTCTTGGTGTCCCCAGCCTGGCACACATGCCTTTTTCTTCCACAGCCACCAAAATCTCCTCTAAAACTCTGTCTGCCTGTGTGTAACCTTACCTCGTGGCCCCAGAGTAACAGCTCAGAAATCAGCTTGGGACTGAGGTTTTTACACTTGCTTGTGCTAATGGAGCTCCGGGAAACATCACTGCCAGAGGCAGGAGGGATCTTACAGGCACAAGAGAATAATTTAGCACAAGAATCAGGACTCCTCTGTGGTGCCCCAGGCAGTACCCAGAGGCTCGGTGGGAGCTGCTCTGCACACATAGATTCATACAGCCTCGCCAAGAACCTGTAACAAGCATCAGGTATATTTTGGTTATCCTGAGAAATCTGTTGCAATATGAAAAATGCAGCCAAAAGTCCCGTGAAAAGCAGCAGAGTGTTCACAGCTTGGCCAAAGCACCAATGCAGGACTTTATGTCCTTCTGAGCCAGCTACTCCCAGCATTTCTACTTGGACTCTAAAAATCCTCTAGCAAAATCTGGCCTCTGGCAGGTTGCTGAACAACCTGAAATGAGGGTTTTCTCTCCTCCCAGTGTCCTCCCTTCTCCACAGTATTTTATAACACAAGCCATTACTAACAAATTACCTGAAAAACACCACACACCGTATTGGTTGGCATTGGCAGAACATGCTGGAGTAAAGGATATAGGTATCCATTCAAAGGGAAGGAACTGCAGCACCAGAAGACTCACACAATGTATATTGGTCTAACTTCTGTTTCTTGCACCACAATACCAGGTCTTTGACCATGGGATTGGAGCAGTGGTTCCCCCTTTGTTTCCAGCTTTACTGACAATAACATTGTCTGTAACCTTTTTGGGTTCATTCTTAGCTCCACTCCATCAGAGAACAGATCTGGTTCACGCTGAGAACTGCAAGCTCTGACCAGCAACCTTACTGAGACATTTCAACTTGAGGGACTTCTGATTGAAGCCTAGGACTCAAAACTGGCTTTCAGTCCCACATCTCTGCTCAGTATTCCTTAGCTTTGCAAAGAACAAAGGCAGACTATCCCATTGCTATAGTAACATTCACCAAAATAAACTATCTGCTGGAGAAGCTCCCAGGCACTACATGCAAGGTTTGTCTTCCATTATTACCGATGCATGTGAGATTGTGCTATGTTCACATGGAGCAACACATCTACCCCCAAACACATACAATAAAAACCCCATTCCATTTACCTGCTGTTTCAAACGATGGAGCTTCACTCAGCATTTGCTGGCAGCAGACCAGGGCTGCAGTCTCTGGCTTGCAGTTGACACACCCTCTGAAGCGTTACAGCCCAAAAGGTGAAGGGCCAGCTGGATAGTGAACGGTGGAGCACTGCTCCTTCTTCTGACCACTCCTCATTCCACATCCCTGGCTAAAATTCCCCCTTAGCTAACGATGCACATCAGTGTGACAAGTTACATGCCTGAGTCCACCCCACCTAGGCCTGCAATGTAACCTGCTCGTATCAGCTATTTTGCTCACACTTGCTGAAAGCAGTGAAAGCACATACACAAAAGGGTTTTTGTGAAACAAGGAGAAACATGCCCCCACTTCCCCATCATTAATACCCAGAATCCTTTTGTCAGCCCCACACCATCACATGAATACCACGATAAGTAAGAAAGAAGATCACAGAGGTAATCTGGAAGCAGACCTCCTCTGTGCAGCTGCTGGCAAGCAAAGACCTGCCCTCTGTGGCATCAATGCTCTGGCTGGGCCAGGCTGGAGCTGTGACCTTGCTCAGCTTCAACATGTGCAGAGGTGTGCACAGATCCCGATGATTGGACAGAGGAGCAGTCAATCAAGCTCTGCTGGACAAACATGCACAACTTGACTCTAGTTTTTAACATCTGGGGGGAGCAAAAGTTGTTAGGCTTCCTTTTTTTTTTATAGCAGCAAGTTTTCTGTCAAGAGTTTTTAATATATTTATTTGAAAACAAGGTTTTGTGAAAGAGTACACTAAATAGCATATATCTGTTCTTCAGCCATAAAACACGGACTATCAGCTTTAGCTCAGCACAGATTGGGGCTGCATGCACTGAACATCAGATCTCGATAGGAAGGTCTTCTTGTCTGTCTCTCTGATATCAAGCATAGTGTCTTCTTTAGATGACATGACCCTGGAGGAGGGAGACAGAGAAACCAGAAAATCAAATGTATTTAACTAAGGCTTCTTGTGGTTGGCCCCACACGCTTACCCGAGCCTGTCACTGACGCAACATTTATAGTTTTTAGCAAGGAGTTTGTTTTCCTGCCCATCCACCAATTCAAGTGCATAATCTTTGCTCGTGGGAGCCCTGGGACATGCCAGCCCATATTTGGAAATACAGCAACTGGATTTCTGCCTCTCAGTGAGAAACTTGCACATCCATTCAGGCACTTTAACCAAGGACCCTGAGAACTGCACCATTTATTGCCTGGAACAGATCTACTACTATCATTATGTTGGGCTCAGAGAGCATCACAGAGCCCAGGACTGGAGTGTCTTTAAATTCTGCTAAGACGTGCTGGGAAGACAAGACAACTCCAGGAAGCAGAGCAGTAGTTCTGTTTTGACAAATCCTAGCACCCCGAGGTGAAATAGATGACAGCTTTGTTATGTAAACTACTTGCCCCTCTGGGTCCATCCTTCAGGAGCTGACTAGTCCCTGTGACCCCTGCACTGCTCTCTGCCCAGCCAGGCTCTACTCAAGAGCAGTCAAGCCTGCCAGATTAGAGAGCAGATCCAGTACAACTGGGTCAGGCCTGACCCAAAAGACTGAACTTGTGGACTTCTCCTAAGATGCCAAACTCTTAAAATTAGGACAGAACATGTTTCTAAATCTGACACAGAAGCCGTCAAAGAGCTAAAACAAGAGTGCTGGGTCCTGGCAATTGCTTCAATTGGTACAAAGAGGCTTTTCCTTCATTGGGATTAAAAAACATGACTCTGCACACTACACTGTACCTCAGGTCTTAATCATCAATGTACTCAAAGGGCTCTGGTGGTTCAGGTTCTTGCTCCTCTTCCTCGATCTTTGGACCGTGAGCTGCCACGGGTTCAACCAGCTCCTCCATATCCTCACTGGTGTCCTTCAGTATAATGATGCCTCCAATGGAAAGCTGCAAGACAAGTGCAATAAGCATTTAGGGCTGCTTGCCCCATGGTGGAGTGTTTCTGGCCACAGAGTCTAGCCTTGGCCATATGAGACTCCTCAGCAGGAATGAGCAAAGCATCTGACACTCACCTGGATCTCTGCCTGATAAGGGCATGGAACAGGCAGAGTCTATCCAGGCTACTTTTTATATTTCTACTATCTAGGTCTCAGTTCAATAGAAAGTGGCATCTGGATTCACAGCTTTACCCCATTCCCAGTCTGGGGCTTTCCACATGAAAACTAATTGAACTGTAATTGCTTTATAAGGCTCATCTTTTCAGGTTTACAATGCTTAGTGAAGCCTCTCTGTGTAGCTGCCTCCCAGGAGATTCTCTGAAACAGAGACTAATCTGATCACCAGCTTCCACAGAGTGAGGAATCCTATTAGCAGAACCTCACAAAAACAAAGGGGAATTAATTACGAAGATCACAACCAAACATCTTGGCAGGCTGAAGCACCTCCGGGAGTGAAACACAAGGCACAAAGAGGCAGTGCTGTGTCACACCTGGCTGGGATCAGGGCTTTGCCCACAGCAGGATTTCAGGCTATAAACATAATTTCAAAGAGATCTTTTACTCTGGCATTCCCCAAAGCAGAGCAAAGGTCCAGAACAGCTCCATTCCAAGACACTCCTTGGTTACACACCCTAATCCCAGCAAAAATGGCACTGTTCTGTTCTCTTCAAAACATGGGGCTTTAAGGCAGGAAACTGAACTCCCCCACCTCAAGGACTCGGCTTCTTTGGAAGCTGAGGCAAACAGCAGTGTATGTCCACATTTCAGTGAGTGGAGACTTACTGGAACACACAGCAGATCTTCCCAATCCAAACGGCAGTTGGGTCGCCTCATCTTAAAGGGTAGAAACTAAAAAAACCTTCCACAGCTTTGCTAAAAGAGATGTTTCAAAAGGGAACAGTGCACAGAGATTTCAATGTGCTGATGGAATTCCAGGAAATCCATTTATTAAAAACATTACTATTTTCCTGGAAAAAGATATTACTACTACTGAACACCATTTTCCCATGAGTAATCCTGGAAATGGGGTAAGTCAAGGGTGGTATTTCTTGAAAAAAAATAAAGGGCAGAAGACTTTGACTCAGGAGATTTAGAGTTCAGGAGCCAGCTTATCAGACTTGCAATATATCTGAGCATCTCACAGAGAAGTTAGTTACCCCTTGGGCTGAGTGCTAAAAGATCTTCTTCATTCTCCATCTGAAAATCACATGCTCACTCTACTCTGTGTTAACAGGAGCTGAAGGCATTTTTCTAAGGTCAGATGTAATTTCATAGGAAATATGATCAATTAAAAAAACCCCTCCATTTAGGTATAAATCCCACTGCAGGATAATAAAGCTCCAGCACAAGTCCTAATGTATTTCACTGCTTTGACAATGAACCTGTACAACTTCTCAGCCTATTTCAAAGATCATGGCTCAGTCTTTATGTGCCCAACAATGTCATTAATACAAAGGGCATGTCTGATTGGTTTCCACACTGCACATTTGACGTATATACAAGAAGAAACAAAAATAAAGCAGCATTAGTATGATGAAAAGGTTTGCAGCAGCTCAGACTTCCCCCCAACTACAACTGCATGTGATCATTTGGAGAGAGGGACATTAAAAATGGAAATATGACAACAGCAAAGCTACAGATCTCTGCAACACATTCCAGTGCTGCACCAGCTGTGAGTTCTCATGTACACACAGGGTTTCTGGGCCCTTACACACAAGCCCAGCACTGGGAATGCTCTGCCAAGCACATGGGCTGGGAAGGTGACACTTACTGGTTTGAAAGGCTGGTACCGGCAGCTCTCTGTCATAGTGAGAACTTTGAGCTGGGCAGGCATGACTCTGGCTGGGTTGTCCAAAAGCTGGAAGTTGGGTTCGGGCTCTTTTTTCTTTTCTTTTTCATCCTTCTTTTCATTCTCATCCTATGGCGGGAGAAGAGAAGATCAACATGATTTTAGCAGTAACCTCTAACCTTTCACAGTTCAGCAGGGTAAGGTGCAGTCCGGCAGCAATTCTGAAGAGGGGTGAGAAACCGTTCTTCTGCTGAAGAACATGCTAATATTTATCTATCAGCTGGCACAGAAAATGCCAGCATGGATCTAAGTGCTCTCAACAAGGCAACGCCTCACTCTCAGCTGTAGATGAAAGCAAATTCAGGCAGCACTGGAACTGTTTAACCTCTGCTTTCCCTTTCTCATACCTTTTCTGTAAACTCACCACTTTTAGTCACAACTGAAGATTCTTTAATATCATTACCGAGAATATGGAAACTGGCCTTGTATTTTTGCAGCTATAAAGCCATCACTGACGTTTCATACTACTGGTAGTGACAGCAGCTCACCCAAAACTACTTGACCTCAGTGTCTCCCTAGGGAAATTGCAGTGAATCCCTCCCTTACCAATGACTCAGCAGCTAGAGGTGAAAAGCAGAAGGAAAAAAACCAGCATCCTTTACATACTTAAGAAGGTGGATCGTGTTTTCCCTCTTGCTCAGGAACATTTGAGAAGCAAACAAAAAAAAAAGCAGAAAAGATGGGAACAACCAATAGGAAACTATTGGGAACACCACTGAATGCATGTCACGTCCTGTAACAGCAGACAGGACTTTCTCTGGCACAGCAACTGCTTGTTGCTGTGCAGATCCCTTGGAAGCTATGGATTACTACTCAGGCAACAGGCATAAGAGAAAAACAGGAAAGCAATGATACCTCTAAAACATTAGGATAATGGCAAAACACTCAAACACAGCAGGTGGCAGCAAGCTCCTTTTTACTGTCCTTGTTTTTCTGCTTGATTCAGCCAAGGAAACTTTTCAAAAATCTGGACACACACATGAGCACAACATATGAATGCCTTGTAATATATTGCTTCCTCTCAACACCTGCACTTAACTGTAGGTTGTAGCAATTTTAGAAGAAATATGCATCTGTTCAGCATATTTTGCTTAGTACATAGAACTGTAAGAATAATTCAAAGAAAAGGCAATGTTTGGTGACAAGGAAACTTGACAAAGGAGAAAAAAACCAAAACCCAGAGATCATACCTTGCATGCATGAGATGATTAATTTTCTGGGCCAGCTGCATGACGTTCAGTGCCTACAACATGGCCACATCTATGTGCATCTAGCAAGGTTATTGTACACATAGACCTTTGATCTTATGCCACATGTGTGGGGTTTGTTAGACTAAATTTAAATTAAAGAGGCCAAAAGGGAAAGGACCTGGGGATGCTGGTTGACAGTGTCTGAACATGAGCCAGCATGTGCTCAGGTGGCCAAGAAAGTCAATGGCATCCTGGCTTGTGTCGGCCATAGTGTGGCCAGCAGGACCAGAGCAGTGACTCTCCGCTGTACTGGGACTGGTGAGGTCACACCTCGAACCCTGTGTTCAGTTTTGAGCCCCTCACTACAAGACAGACATTGAGGGGCTGGAGCGTGTCCGGAAAAGGGCCACGGAGCTGGGGAAGGGTCTGGACTCCTGTGAGGAGCAGCTGAGAGAGCTGGGGGTGGTTAGTCGGGAGAAAAGAAGGCTCAATAGGGATCTTATCACTCTCTACAATTCCCTGACAGGAGGGTGGAGATAGCTGGTGGTCATTCTCCCAGCTAACAAGACACAGGACAAGAGGAAATGACCTCAAGTTGTGCCAGGGGAGGTTTAGATTGGATATTAGAAAAAAATTTCTTCTTCAAAAAGGTTATCAAGCACTTGAAGAGGCTGTGCAGGGGAGTGGTGGAGTCACCATTTCTGGTGGTATTTAAAAGATGTGTAGATGTGGCACTTGGGGACGTGGTTTGGTGGTGACCTTGGCATTGCTGGGGTTACAGTTGGACTTAGACGTCTTTCCAACCTAAAGAATTCTATGGGTGCATAATGCACTTTCAGCTTACAGTTGTTCTTGGAATATTTACATTTATGAGCAGGGCACAAAAGAAAGGGTCTTTTGTCAGTACTGCATGAATTTTAGCTGTCATATGTTTTCCAAATGACAGCAACCACCAAAAATTCATTTCTCCATTGCTCAGCTTGCTCCAGGATAACACATTATTGACAGATGAGGATGACAACTTCCAGTGTCAGGTCTATGAGCTGAAAGAAATCATCAGAGGACCAAAGCAATCACCGTAACTACTGAGCAGCATATGGAACCTGTGCTCAAACCTCAGCTGGTTCTGAGCTGGGTGTAGATAAATGTTTGGCATTCTGATAGATGGGCAAAGCACGTAAGAGACTGCTGCCAAAAAGGTGAACATTTCAGAACAGGAGATTAAGCATGGGCAAAACCAGAAAGTTTAAAATCTTCAGTGCTCTCAAGGTGAATTAGACACAATCAAGCAAGAGGTCCCAAGGATGTGAAATTACTAAGACTTTTTCTACATTAATAAGAAAACTACATGGATAATAGATAAAATTACCCTGGGCCTAAAAACAGCAGGTAATGAAATAATACTCATAAGGTTCATGCAGTTAAAGGCATATAAACTTGTCAAAACAAGCTTTTGCCTTTAAGGAAGTCAGTTACTTAACAATATCGAGGAAGATTTATTTCTCAGAAATAACAGATTCACAATTAATAGCACCTCCTGCTTTTAACAGTGCACACACAGAGAGAAAGGTGCTAACCAGTGTCTGCAGCAATGTGTGTCAGTGCTTTGCTCAGAACTAACACGGGTGGTGATAGGACAGAGATAAGTGGGTGCCAACTTTCATGACACACCTTGCACATTTATAAGGGTGGGGGGAAGAAGACATTTAAGTTTCAATGTGTGCACCCACCACTTCCATCTTTTCCTCTTCCTTCTTCTCTTTCTCCTTTTCCTTTTCCTTCTTCTTGGCTTTCGCAGTGATGGACAGCACAGCAGTGGAAACCTGGAAATGGCAACAGATGAAGCATTCAGTGTGACCCAATACTGTGTACTGAGCTTCAGCCCCCCAGGCTGGAGTCTTTTGGGAACAAATAGCAGCAACTTTCTGAGAGCGTCAGGGAGCAACAGCATTTGTCACATTGCTGGTGAGAATAAATGTGGGCTCTTGGCACATTTTAAGTTTTGTCCAGGGAAGTTTAAAGAGAAAAGATTTGTCCAATTCATATCCTATTCAAAGGCAAGAAAACAGCTATGAGCAGTGAGCTTTGCCTTTCATCAGAGTTGATTTCTGGATTCCTCGGTGGCTTGGAAATCTGTCCTGTCCAGCATTCAATTCTGGTAAAATGTTTTACAGTTTTCACACCATGTCATTCATCAGCACGACATGCCTGAGGTCTCCACTGCTGCAATTGCTCCCTAAGGGCTGCTCTGCCCGCTGCTGTGCTCTGCTCAACAGCTTTTACCATCCTGTGCCAGGAGACAAATTGCTTCCACTATTGTCCCGCTTGTGACCCCACAGGTCTCATCTTCTCCTTTCCAATACTGAGATATTCTCAGTGCCACGCTTACCTTTCTGCAATCCATGGAGCTGACAGCTATTATTCTAGCACATGGGCCTGCTGCTCCTTCCATATGGACTATTTGAGAAGGGTCCCACCTAATATTCTCAACAGTTGCACTGGAGCAGCACTTTGGAGCCCAAGTCACAGAAAAGGAGGACCTTGCTGTGCTGGGTGTGCACATACAAGTCAGTAGGACATGGAAAGCAGGGATTTTATTAAATACTTCTGCTTGACCACTTCAGACAAATGCAATTCAGTAGCACAGCACTCGTATGCCACTATCAGCAACAGCCCCAGGCACAGCAGGAAAATTTACCTAGAGTTCTCTTTCAGAGACTATAGCACCTGCCAATTTTTCCTTCGGTCTTTAGATTCCCTGGTAGTACCACCAAAGTCAATGTTTATACTAGGAGGCAGAAGGGGTTAGTCTTTACATAGAAAGCCAGCTCAAATACCTTTTCTTTCTCCTTTTCCTTTGGTACCTCAAGAGGTGGGGGGTAGGCAAATGTGGACGGCTTACAGTTGGACTTGTACTGGACTTTTGGCATCTAAGACAAGGAGTTTAAAACAATGTTAGAAATAAGAAAAGCAGGGGAAAAATCCACAGCAGAATAATTACTTTAGCTTCATTTTCCTTCCAGCAGAGACAAACACAGATCCTCTAAAGAATACAAGCTTCCCCTTCTCCCTCTCCGGAAGCTGAGAAACTGTTATCGGTGGCAGCAGTTCAACTAGAACAATGTTATTTAATTATTCTATAATTTGACTCTGGCAAGATCTCCTAGACCTTTCCATACACTCCATCCTATTCACACCATGCTTTGTTTTCATTGCTTTAAAGCTTTTGTGGTTTTGATGTTGTTGCTGTGTTTGTGTGTATTAACACAAAATTGGTTTAAGATCTAAGTGAAGATCTGCTCTGTCAATGCACGCGAGGGCAAACCGAGCACTGACATTCCCTTCCTGTCAAAGGACTCTACATTTGGGAGTGAGTTACCAGAGTCACATATTCTCTTACTCTTGGCTACTTAAGCAAGGGTAGAAAGCATCTTTTGACAGCCAATCCAAGTTCTTAAACACCCCCATGCTGCCACATCCAGAAGCTTTTTTGTAGCGCTTCCTAGCTGCGTTCTTCAGCACAGGAGAGCCAGCATGGTACACAGCTTACAGAGGCTGTACCACAGCTGACAGCTGGAAGAACAGACACATAAGAGAAGTGCAGTACCCATGGCTGCTCAGTTTAATGTTTACTCCCTTAGGAATCCAAACAAATCCTCTTTTCCCACTGCTAGATTTCCTAGGGGAAAACATCACATAATTTATCTGGGAGGCTGGGGGGACAACACACTTTTTTTTAAAATAACCCTGACCTTCAAGAGTGATAATGGGGTGGTCTCTGCCCAAATATTCTGAATAGAGTTCTTTTCTTTTTAATCTGCTTTGAAGTAAAGAGGTCAGTGTCTGCTCTCTACATTTTTATCGTCCCCATTTCCACCACCAGCTCGGCAATTTAAGCCTGTTTTTCAGATTTCTTCCAGTTAGTACCTTTTCTGGCACAAACAAGTTGGAAACATGCAGAGAAAACCAACAAATCCATGCACACGCCTTGCAGACCACTCAAGTATTCCACGCAGCTTTCCAGTGTCTCTTGTCTCTTCTTGTTACGTACCTTAAGGTCCTTGTTAAGGCCAATGACACAGGTCGGGGTGAACGCCAGCGACAAGAAGTGTGACAGCGGGAACCAGAACCAAAACTGGGTGAAGACCAGAACCCCCACCACAGAAGGCATGTGAGTATGTCCTGTCCTCGACTGCAGTGAAATGGTTACGTTATGGCCCCCTGTAAGGAATCATAGAAGTGAATTCATTCCTGGGTACTCCACAAAGACTCCTGAGCAATGCATCTCAAACAGTTGCTGCCAAAGGGCCGCACAGGGCAAGCCAGGCCACAATGCTGCCAGTTTCCTCCTCTGGAACACACCTCCCTCCTCTACTGTGAGCTCAGTTTACTCAGTAAAACAGATGTACAGCACAACGACCACACTGCTCCACAGTACCCAAACATAATCAGGGAATACAGCCCTTCTTCCATGCTCATTTTGTCTGGATACAGGTTAGACAAAAGTAAAGGCAGTGAGAGGGGAAGAAAAAGGCAAACCTTTGCCGTAAACAGTTTTAAAACATGGCATATAAATCATCCCCAAGACAAGGCTCAGGAGGAACACAGTACATACACAGCAGAGCATATAGAAACTTTTCCTTCTGTGACTGCCTCCCTGAACTATCAGTTATTCAGAAGAAATATGCCTAGGTCTTTATCCTACACCATCTCAGTAGAAAAAAATGTAAACAGCAGCAACTTCAGAAGTTGTTTCTAGACGTTATCAATCTAAGCTGCACAGAGACAAGCTCCTGCAGTCTTTGCAGCAAAATTACATCTCTGCCAGACAACCAAGTCTTAGATTTGTACTTGCAAAGCAGAGACCAAAACAACTCCACATGTTGATGTAGAAACATCCAGCTAGAAACAAAATTGAAAGACTGGACTTGCAGACAGAGCGAGAAAGTGTTAATCTGATCTTCCGTCCTCTGATGAACACAGTGAATTGAGTTGAAGAGGGCACCAGGCAAGTCCATTACCGCTGACAAGACCCGGTGCAGGGAGGTTAACTTTGTTAAAATACAAACACCCACTCGTTGCAAAGTCAGGGCACTTTCTGGCTGAAAATCCCAAAACTGGAGCAGCTTCTCCCTGCCTCACACAAACAGCCACCTCAGCAGGGCCAGGCAGCAATGGAGCTGTCTGAGTTTTAAAGATAAACAGGATTCTCTTGTGCTGCCAAAACTAATGAAAGCCCTGACTGAAGCAGTATTCTCATCTTGGGTATCTGTCAGCGTTAGTCCCAGAAGAGGCAGTGGAAGGTGGGGCATTTTGATGCCCTCCTGCAGGATGCTCGGCATACATTCTATCTCCTTCCACTTCCTTTTGTGGCAGCAATAGATCTCCTGCTGTTTGACACAAAAACTCCTTCCTGCTACTTCTTTGAAGAAAGACAACAATATGGTCTTCTCTTTTTCTACTGCTAGGTCTGCTCTGCTGCTTAGTATTTTCTCTGACGGCAATCTCTTGCCCTTCCACCTGAAATTGCCACAGCACTGTAGAGGGATGGCCTGAGGTCTTGTGCTCTCCTTAAACATGTCGAGCACTGCACACTCAAATTTCTGGTCTTCTCCCCCCATCTTCACTTTGAACTTTATTTTACTGCATCACTGTGTAAGGGCCAGGCCCTGATTATCTGCAGATATTCTGAATCAAGCAGCCCAGTGAATGTTGCAGAAGCAGCTTAACTGGATTTTATCAAACTTTTGCACTTTAATTTTCAGAATTTTAACCTATAATTCAGAATTAAAACCTATAATTATCCAATCTCTGGAATTTCCTAAATGAGCAACAGATTTAATATTCAGAATATGCTATCATGCTACTTCTTTCTGCTGTTTTACACCCACAATCAGACCACCATCACTCCCGGGATTTTGCAGGGAGCAGGAAAGGTGGGGTGACACAATACTGCACAACTGTGATTTATCTTCATGATTAAAGAGCAGCCCTGACTGCCTGGAAGGGAACACATTCCAGATCTTTGGCTGGATGAATTAAAGCTGTGACATGATGCCCAGAAAAAAATTTCAAAAAGCACAAAAGAAAAAAATCCAGGGACCCTTGGGTAGTACTTTGGTCCAGCTACCAAAATTCACACTGCCACTGGGGCAAGGGGGATTTGGGGAAAAAACCCAAACCCTAAGTTAAATTTAGTGTCTACTTTTTCCTTATTTTATTAAAGTAAAATTCTAGCTGCTGAGGCTTATCAATTAGGCAATGGCCAAATCCTTCATTTCTGCTTCAGTGCTCCCAAGGTACCCCACTCCTTCTATTAAGCTACCAGCCTAAATGACTGCCTCCTTGTCAGGGCAAAAATCCCACCTCCAGTGCATCATTTCCCAGTCATGCCCTGGAAGTCCTGCACTTCTAATCAAACCTTGTCATTGGAAGAGAATTGGACTTTTCTCTTCCTCCCACAAAAAAAGACCCAACAAAAATCTAAATTCAATTGCCTTAATTGTGGCAGATAACACAAAGAACCTTTTCTCCCTGGTAGTGATAATTAAATTCTATAACTCATTGTTTCAGATAAGCACTTACAGTTGTATAGGAAGGATAAAAAGAATTTGTTCTTTTAGGAGGTTCTAATGGAAATGGGAATAGATTAAAAAAGGAGTTCACAGCCTTCCCTGAGTCTCTCAGCAAGAAATAAAGAGGTTAAAGTTGGCACAAATTCCCATGAAGTTTATTAAAACTGAACATTTCTGGTTTCCAAGTCATTATACAATATGTGAGTGACACAGGAAGCAAATAAGGTTTTAGTTGCATTCTTATGATTTAATCTTAAGGGTCAGAATTCAAAACAGGTCTGTACTGCTGAGAGAAAAATCCTGGAGCCAGCTAGTCTCTGGCTTCCCAGCAACAGAGTACGAGTATGGGAATGACCAAAATTGTTCTAACAGTCTCGTGCCAAGAACATTGCTCAGTCTGAGCTCCAGGAGGGGCACCCAGGCAGCAAGAAGGTGGTGCCTGTCGCTTTCCTCTCTGAGCAGGCCTGGTCATCTGTGACAGAGCAGCCTGGCAGCCACGTGCCCACCAGGACAGCTCTTCAAACCTGCTCCATGCAGATAGGTGCAGGCAGCTCTAAGTTTTTCTCCCTCACCACGCAGCCTGGAGATGCAGAGATTTCGTACAGACACTGTACCCACACTGCAGGGTGCTGTGTCTAAGCCACACCATAGAGACAAATTCTGGGGCTCCTTTGCTTTGCAGGGAAAAAAAGCTTTTTCTGCCTAGCACAGGGGATAAGGAGGTGTATGGCAAGACAAGGCCTCAGCACAGGAGACCAGCTGGGAGAAATTGTGTTTGGAAACTTGAAAAAGAGGTGCCATTGACAGACGCAGCACTGTACAAGTGTTACCTTGGCAGAAGGAAAAATTCAAAACATTGTCTGTCCTCTTTGCTTACAGAAACCTTCCTTAATAGGCCCTGCAACTCAGCCCTTGTGAAATACTGAAGGGTTTAGAAAATCCCATCCCTGACTCAACATTTAGTCATTAACATTCATGAAATGATGTTTCCTTTGCTAGAAAAAGGTAGCAGTCGTCTGTGAAACTAACTGGGTCTTCTGAAAAAACACTGATGCAGTTATCTGTGCTTCCTCCTTTGTGCAACCTCTTTTAATAATCATGAAAGTAGTAAAAACTAGTTATTAAAGACATAGATATAAAAACTTACACATGGTTTCTATACTGGTTATGTGAAGTTTTAACAGAAAAAGAAAAATCTGAGGACTGGATACTACATGATCTCTGAATTTCTGGAGCGGGTGATGATTTGGAAAAAGAAAACAATCTTCAGGGTGACAAAACAGACTTAGAGAAAAAATATTGTATTTGTCCAGACTTCTGGACATGAATTCTGCCCCAACGACTGGGCTGAGTCCCTCCTAACAGAAACACGCTGATACAAGCTGAAACTACAAACCAGGGTTTATTTCTTTACTTAGCTAAAATCCCTTGAAATCTGAGATTTCTTGCTACTATGACATGACAGGCATAAAACCAGCACCTCATCTCCCAAATGAAACTTGCTGTTACAGTGACTGCAGCCAAACAAGTTTAAGAAATTTTGACAGCTTTAAATGTTTGGGGAATTACCTGCATCCAAAATGCCTTGTGCCAGGATTGCTCCAAACTTTGCCATAACATCATCGTGCTTATCATTGATCACTTTTGAATAGAGCTGCCTGAACTGGCTGACCTGGATAAAAATAATAAAATAAAAAAAAAAGAGAGAGAGAGATTATAAAACTGACTGCATGAGTCAAATATTCCGTCTTTAATGGAAGCATCCTTGATTTCTGCATCCGGCGACAACATTTGCATTTTCAACTGCTTTAGTCATTGGTGTTACAAGTCACCTCATTAAGAATTAATAACTAATTACAGAGATTTTCCCCACTTGAAGATATCCATATACTGATTTTAAAATAGTCAGGATGGACATGCATTTCCAAACCACATTTTGCAGACCTTATAGGAATACCCTGAGAATGTCTGGAGTGTCTCTGGAATAAAAGAACAATTGATGAGTTTGTAGCGAGAACTACTCTGTGTTCTTAGGTGCGTGACACTGCACTTTAATAAATTTCCTCCAATTCCTACTGCTGAAAACCTCCAACTTACTCTGTTATTACTGTACACTATTTCTGCTGTATTGATAATGCCCCTATAATGCATCACCAGCAAATTTTGCTACTGCACTCCTACCTTTTAAGTGAGAATCATTAAAGAAAATATTTAATAAAGTTTCCTCCCAAATTTGTCTCACATCGAGACACCTGTGAAAAAACATCCACTCATACAACTGAGTCGGTGATGTGAGAACTGTGCTGAGAATAACATTTTGTAAAACTGCGTTTCATCAAGGTAAAAAATAAATATTGAAACAGAACAAAGCTGTCTGAGGGGATAAATCACACTGCAGGGGTTTCTCAGCGAGGCACGAGATCAGATTCCCCCATAAAAGCACATCAGAGCCATGAGGTAATCCTGCAGCCAAGGCAATGCTAGCAATGCATTTCACGTGTGAATTTTTGACCAGAGGAACTAAGAAGTTGAGACCAGACCTTTGAGAGATTATATCCAATATCTGGGCTGGAAACAAGAGACAGAGGCTGTCTCTCCAACCCACGAGCATAATACCCAAGAGCCCTGCACACCCAGTGACACTTCAGAGAAAGACCACATTTTCTGCGAAGAGTTCTCAATTCAGGGTAACTCATCATACCACTTAAAACACTCTCTAGGTGACATCTTTCAGCCAGTGACCCAGTTGTGCTACTTGTTACCTCAACTCATTCAGCACTGATGGCATCTAACATGATTAAGCCACTTTGAGATAGCAGAAGACATTAAAATTCACACAAGCAAGTCATGTCCTGCTAAATAGGACTGCATTAAAATGACTGTTTCACACCAAGGGACAGTCTCACTACCATGAAGCACCAGAGCAACCAGGCACTTTTAAACAGCAGCACAGCTGAACAAAACAACACTTCTCGGATAAAGGAGGATGCATTTATTAGAACTGGCAGGGGAAAACAGCAGCTATTTCCATTTTTCAGCCTAAGTCCAACAATTTGTATGCTAATATTAGTTCTCTGCTCACCAATTCCTTTCTGAATTAAAATGTTTTTAGTTATTAGTTCCCAAAAGGAGGTGACTTAAATTTCCTTGCAATTATTAAAACTAAGAAAAAGGAGCAACGTACATTTTCAGAGTGCACACACAGATGTGTAGCAGGGAGATACTGCACACACAACGCAGGGTTTATTCTGCATATACAGACCAAACTCTGCTCTTGCTTCACTCCATTTATGCTTTTTCAAGCTCTCATGGTTTTTATTTATATAAGTTTACACTGAAGTTTACATGTTCGATGTAAATGGATTGATTCTTACACCTGACCTCTTGTACACTGGAAAAACACCTTAGTTTGCATTTGCAGCCTGGCGCAGGGCCTCAAAGGCAGCCTCATGCTGACCAGGTGAACCAAAGCCTTCAGGTATTACTTGGAACAGACACACTGGGAAACAGAAGCAACGTGTAAAACTATTTCTCTGTTGAGCCCAGCAGTAGAATTCCAGTGCCTCTGTTTAGAGCACATCATTCCCTTGACTCTGAGCTCAGCTTCTGGGTTTGGAATATTTACAAAAACAGACAGATGTTACAGAGCTCACTTGGTGGACGGTAATCCAGAATTTACACTGCAATCAAATCTTCAGAGAACTAAACTCTGGGTGGAGTAGGAAGACATTCAGCAGAACTGCTGATGTTCATGCTGGCATCTGAAGTCTCATGGAGCAGCACCTTGGAACAGAGGGCAGGAACACCTCACTTGGGAAGGTGAGACAGGACTAGAAATCATCCCTCACCCTGGCCAAGGTACACTGCCCCTGTGAGCACCCTTTCCCTATTACACCCGCCTCAGCTCCTACTCGTGTGCGTTAGTCCAGAGCACATGGACAGAACAGCCAGGCAACAAACCCACCAGGAACCTGCCAGCTGTGCCCTGTGCAGGGCAGTGAAGTGTCTGAGACACTGACAGCTGCAAGGGACCAAGGACAGAAACACGGCTGCTAAACCTGAGCAGATCAACTGCCACCTCTCCAGGTGACAGGGACAGGTTACAGCAGAGCAGCTGAGAGCAGGCGTTCAATGAACAAGCACTGGACAGCTGCAGTAAGAAATAGTCCTTATACCATCCATTATAAAAATACAAAATACATAATTCCATATCAAGAGCATTCTCTGTTCAGATAAATTCTGCACATCTGTGCATTGTGGGCCATGGAAAATGCATTAAGTGTGACCTTTCCAGAGTTTAAAGTCAATGGAAGCAAAATTGTTCTATGAAAGGGCGAGAGACTACACTGCTCAGCCTTAGGGACCAGGCAAACCCAGACTAAAGGATTGAGACCAAAGCTCTCAACACTCAAATGCATAACAGGCCCACAGGCTCGTTCAGGCTGTTCCTACAAAGCAAATGCTTCACAGGAATGGGGATTTTGACTGGATCAGGTCCCAGCTGAAAACATTGCTTGCTGCTGGGGAAAGCCTGCTTTGGAAGCTCTGGCTGCAGCGGTTCAGGAAGGTATTAACCTCACGTGGAGCCAATGCTCCATCTCTTGGGAAGAAGTGCTGGGGCACTCACCTCCTACAAAATGGAGCAAGATGTCAACAGACAGCCATTTCTTAAGCTGTCGAAGCAAAACCTGCCAGAGTTTGTCTCATAAAGCCCTTTTATCTGCTATTATTTTTCCTTCAAGCCACAGCAACAAGCACAACACAAACTACTGTGTAGGTTTATTTAACGTGCTATGAAACCCGCAAGCTTTGTTTCTCCCTTGAAATCTTCAAGCACTTCAAAAATTCTACAGCTTTCGGAAATGCTACCAAGAAATTTATTTGGGATACTTCCAGGAGGAACACTAAAATATAGACAATGACTCATTTCATCTTTTTAACAAAACACACACCCCATTCTGCTGGCCAAAATGACATGGCACCGAGTTCAAATGAAGCCAAACACAGAACCTTGGAAACAGTGAGGAAACAACAGAGACTTTGAGATATGAGAACGATACAGCACCATTTCCTACCACAAAGGGCTGTCATTTATCAGGCTGTTTACTACTTCTCCCTCCACCACTCAATATTCATGCACATGAAGCCCAGGAGATTGTCAAGAACAAGATTTTATAAACAGTTAATTACAGGAAATACTGGCAGGTGATGTGCGTGATGCTTTTGGCAAATGCAAGCTCTTAAGAACAAGAGCATTAATAAAATCTAATAGAACAGGTTTTAAGCTGCTTGCATGTTCTATCTATTTTCTTCAAAAGATAAAGTTATTCTGCATACACTTGCCCTCTTGAAGGAGTGTGCAGAAGCATCTCACAGTTGCAGGCTTTCATAAAGTAAAGGTGCTGCTGGAATATTGCAAAAATCATTCTTGCACCCTAGCAAGACCTAGCATTTCATCTAAACAGGGGAAAAAAAATCCCAACAGCAATCTGGTCCTGGTTTCTTCACATCTTAAAGACAATAGGCCAATATGATTGAAGGAAGATGGAGAAAAAGGCCAATGTGACTGAAGGAGGATGGAAGGAAAGGCTTGACCTTGTTTATTATTTTCTCATTTTGCCAAGATGACTATCCTAACACAAGAGCAGGAATTGAATTTACTTCTTCATGTAGTTTGTCTCCAAAACTGCTGACTCAATTGCCCTGTAGGTTGCAAACACATAATGAAGTTGTCGTTGATTTCTGTTACGATCACCTCATCACATCTGTAATTTAGGATTCCATTTCACAAATGAAACTTGATAATATTTTTTATTCAGCACAAATACAGTTCTTAAATGTATCTACAGAGGTCAGGAAAAATCATGTTGGCTGCACATGGAGGAATTGTTTCAACTCCAGAGACCAAACCACCTTTACTCAACACCTGCTACGACTTTTTGGCCCTTAAGCAACTTGCAAGTTCAAGGAGCATCCATTTAATCACAATTCTTTATTTCACAGTTCTTTATTTAAACTCTATTTAAATTTAAACTCTTTGAATTATTCATTTAAACAAAGACTGAGCACAACAAAGAGGAGGACGAACACAAAGAGAAGATCACAGTGAAGTTAATTCAAAGGCATAGATCTACTCTTTTCTCACAATAAAAATGGCTTTTTTTAAACCAAAATACTTTGATTCTTAAATCTCTGTTTATTCCTGGCATTTCAGCATTGCAATGCTCAGCTCTCAAAACTCTGACGGCATTTTATTCCCGAAAAAATCCTAAACTATTTAAGGAAGGTTGTTTGCTACCATCTTCACCGCAAATGATCCACAGAGACTTGAAAGTAATTCTAACCCAAAGCTCACAAATAAGAAGTTTACTAAAAAAAAAAATAAAATCCTAGAACAGACAAAACTGAGCAGCAGTGACAGGAAGCTGGCCAGGCTCTATGGCACAGTCTTGATTGAAATCACCATCTCTCACATGCAAAGCATCACTGAGTGTTTAGAATCAGTGAGATGATGATACATAAAATTTAGCTTCTCTGTAACCCCATTAAGACCACGGGTACAGCTTGTGGGATACAAAAATCATCACACTGCTCTTCCTAGCTGCTTATTCAGCAATGCAAATACCCACATCCATCAAGACCCTTTGGCACACAGAGTCCAGCGTGTCACTCAGGAATCTAATCAGATCAAAATATGTCTCTCCCATCCAAAAATGGCTCCTTTTCTGAACTCCACCCTTTCACATCAGAGTTAAGTAATTTTTTTCAGACAGGCAGAGAGCTCCAAAAAAAGTTTCCCATGGATAATAAATAACTTAATTGGCAGCATATCCCTCAAAATACTCCTTTTACTTTTGAGCAAGAAACTATAATGGTTATAACTAACTTTTGGGGTATTTATAACAAGCAAAATTCTGTGTTTAGTTCCTCAATTGGCAGAATATTTCAGGTATTATTTATTATTTTGTAATTTTGTTCCTGTTTTTGTTTTTTGTTTTTTTTTTTTAATATCTGTAGCGCTTCTATGACTCGACAATTAATGGCTTTCTGTAACTACATCAGGTAACAATTTGGCATCAAGCTGTTTCAGTTTCTGGCCTCATTTTTAAACAAGTCACTGACCCCCAAACTACACATCTCATCCTGTATTTGCTGGCCAACTATTTTAACCACCCTTTTATCAAGCAGAGGTATCACACTTAAATTGGAAGTCAAGGTTTCCAGGCCTCTGGAAAGAGATCTGCCTTATTACACACCTCAAATAATCTGTGTTTTCACTAGCTATTTTCCTACCCACGTTTTTCTTTAGGACAAACAGAGTCTTTCACCCCACATCTCAAAAAGCCAGAATCTCCAACAGGCAGACTCAGCAAGTGATCCATGTTTTAGGATGTCTGACTGATTCAGAGCAGACTGCAATTCCCATCCCAAGAAGACTAGGGTGCTTTGCAAACTAAAACAAATCAATTCTCATAATGTCCTTTCATATATAAAAGCATCATCCTTAATTCTTTCAGGTGGGGAAACTGAGGCATGGGGGAACTGTGCAATTTGGCCAGTATTAGACCAACACAGAATGATTAAACCTGATCTCCTGTATTGAGGCCTGGCATTCCCATCACCTGACCAAGGAACAAACAATAAAAACAACAATTAATTTCTCTCCACAGAGACAGAATTCAACTTTGCATTACAGAAACTTTCTATCTTGGAAGACTAGGGAATCCAACAGAAGTCTAGTGTTCTCCACTGGCTTATTCAAGTGAACTACTATTCTTGGCTTATTCACTTGAACTACAATTCTGATAATATAAACAACATTCCCAGATTCTGCTCAGTGAAAACTAACGTTTTTCTTTCCTTTTTTTTTTTTTTTTAATAGTTCGAAGGAACAAACTGTCTGCCAGCAAATTTTTCATGTTCCATGACTTGGAAGTACCTAAACACCTGTATTTGTAGATTGCCTTCTCTGACTTTCTCAAGTAAAATTTTCCACTGAACACAGAGGTGTTTTTCCTTCTTCTCATCCAAATTGAGTAAAAAAGTGGCTGTTTTTATCACAGAATTCTAAAATGACATCAATAAAAGCAACCCATATACAGCAGATGAGCAGCAAAGTACCAGCCACCCTCTGCCTCAGCACTCACCAGAGCAGGTGAAATGTGGAACCTCAGAGCTTCTCCTAATGTGGACTTTTAGTCTGTACAAATGTTTGCATTTCATCACCTGTCACACATTCACAGGGAACTGACTTTTAAAAGCTAAACACAGCATATGCAACCCTTTTCGCCTTATGGGCAGGAAACTCCATTAAAAACTGGAGTATTTGTTATAAACTCACTAAGCCAGTTCTGACAGTTCTGAAGTTGTTTCACCTGAAAAATGTAAGAATTACTACAAAGAAAACCTTGTTCTAACAGGACCTCTCTGCATGGTGACCACATCCAAAACTAAGCTTACTATCATCAAAACCAATGCCTTTACAGGCACTTTCCTATCATTACAAGATGCTTGGAGACCTTTTAAGGAAGAGCATTTACTCTTGTAGTGCCCAGGGTCAGAACGCTGCCATCCACAGGCATGTTCCCATCATTCAGAGCACATGCTCTGATCCAAGCAGGAGCTTCCCACTGCACATTCATCTCTGGCTCTTTACAAGACACGTGCAGTCTCTTGCCAGTGCTTACCTGCAGTGCCAAGCACTAAAGATTTGGCATCCAAGACAATTTTCCCACCTAACAAGCTGGTATGTGAGGTGTGACACACTACCTTTGGGCAGGTGATCTCAGTCTGCTGGATCATGATAAGGGCAGATGCAATGAGAGCTCCTTGACGCACGTAGTTCACGGGATCATTTGTCATTGGCTCCAGCAAATTGATTGCTTCCTAAGAGAAGTGAAGAAATACAAAGTCACAGAGTTAATACTGCTATTTTTAGGATGCCAGATTTCAATTCTCCAGTGAAAGGTTATCAGACTGATGCTATCAGATATACCTTAAAAAATATTTTGCCTGTTCTTGGCAAACGAGGCAGAAATCTGTATTTCTGTAGATTTTAATCTAAAAATAGGGAAGAAGAAGAAAGCAAACACTAAAAACAAGTGATGGATGGATGGAACAAGATCTACCTGCAGAAACAGGGCAACAGCTAAACAACAGGTCTAAGCAACAGATGCGTTCATCACATTAGGTTCCAACTTCTTGGTCTTATACTTAATTGTTGGAACCTGTAGCATTTAGCATCCTGTAGGTAATCTCTTGTTCACAGTGCCCTCCTCTCCACACTTAAACTGAGGACATGAGCAAATGCAGTTCAGTGCAAGAGATGCCCAGTTCAGACCCCTCCTGATGTTACTTCCATCAGGGTGAAGCTTTTAAAAGCAAGTTCATTTTACACAGAAATTTCAACACTATTTAAAAGAACCACTTCTAAAATAACACCGTGCCTTCACTAAGGCTGCTTTTGCCATCTGAGCTATGCTGGAGGCTGTGCTTCTTCACCTGAAGGTGACTCATTCCCTCTTTGGCAAGCATTCAGTACCATGGATGAAACACCCACTATGACAAAAAGCTGAACTTTTTGATCTCCAAAACTGAATATATTTGGGCCTTCAAGACCTACTAATAGAAGCTCTGGAAGACATGTCTCTGTGTAATCAGATGGTTTAGGTCATCACACAATGTATCTGGAAATAAAACAAGACTCATTTTTGCGACTAAAAGCATTTCCACTTAAATTAACTTGTCAGATGCAGCAGGTTAAAAATAACTAACTCCTTGATTCCACCTTCCACTTGAGAATAAAGCGACCTGGATAAAAATAGGACTCTCAGATTTGCTTTCAAATCTGCATGCTTTAGCTACTAAAGATGGCAGGCAGAGCACGTCAGCATTCTGCGCTTTTGGCAGCACAAGTGACACTTGGGAGCGCTAACGCAAGAGCCACAGACCAAGTGTTTAATACGGGAAGAGATGTGACAGATAAGCAAGAGATTTATCAAAGACTCAGAAGCATGACATGTTCCTTCTGTCTCTGCACCTGTTCTGAAACTGCAGTTCTGTACCACTACAGATTATTATACACATGTGGGAGGAGCAGAGGGAGCTTTTTCCCAAGTTTACTTGTTGCTTATTTCAGTGCATGCTCACTTCCCACAGCAGAGGTAGGAATCCTTCTACTATTAAAAGGTCTGTTACCATCCGTGGGAATTAACCTTCACTGATCAAGCGAGAATAAAATTTACTGGTTGTTAATAACACACCTAAAACGACAATAAATTTAATTAAATTTCATTGCACTTGGCTTTACTACATGATCTTCTATGAATCGTGTATCACGGGAAAGATGAAAGGAGCTAGAAGTTAAGCAAAACACCTGCTGTTTTCCTGTCACTAGCACCCCAAGAGCAAAGGAGTATTGATTTTGGAGTACTGAACATACATTTAAAGTTCAGTGGCAACCTGACAGTAAGAAAACTCTAAGAGAAGTTTTGAAGACAAAATTCCAAGAATGTGGCAATAATGTACAAAAACATTCTTCTACTTTATCTATTCTGTACAAGCAGGAAAAGGAACTCTATGCCCAGAACAGTTTAGGAATTTAAAGCAGTGCTGTACTCCAGCTGGCCAGCAGTGTACATCTGTGAGAAATCCATCTGCATGTGTGATGTTTGCACACAAATGTGTCTGTGGCAGGAGGGAGCAGGAACAGTCTTGGCTACAGATGCTTCTGGCCCTCACCTTGTTTCCAGTGCCTGCACAGCAGATCCCCAAAGCCATGGCAGCCCCATAACGCACGTGGGGATTGTAGCTCTCTGACAGCAAAGAAACCACGCTCGGACATTGCTCCGGAGTCCTAGAGAAAGGCAAAAAAATAATGTCGTTTATTATTATTGTTCTTCAAAATATAGCATTGGGCTTCAAAATATGGAGACTTCACTCTGTTCGTACCTGAAAATTTCAAATTGTTCTTCCACACTGTATGTTTTTGCATTTCTCAAAACTTAACCAGAGGGGAGAAACAAATGGGCTAAGAGAACAGGGTTGTGCACAAATTAATAAACTTCCCTATCACAGCAGATAATCATACACAGTTCCCACTACTGAAGTCTTCATTTTTAGTGCTTATTTTCTGCCTTTAAAAGATCACCCAGCAGAATGATTTATCTATTGAGGTTGAGTTCTGTATCTCCAGAAATCATGCTTTTTTGACAGGCTTTCCACTAGCAGAGGTTTACCCTCCACGAGACACACAGTACTAAATTTCCCATCTGCAGACACAAAACCTACCTCCAGTATTCAATCAGCCTTCAAGGTTGGTGGGTCCCCAACTCCCTTTTGCAATCACAGCTTCTGCCAGCTCCTCCTCACCCCCACCAACTGTACGCCCACTACTGCTGTACATCACAGCACGAGAGGAAACGCAGACACAATACACGCTTCCAATCAGTTTATGAGCAATGCCTACTGCTGCCTCCTTACAGAGTCATGCTGTGACTGTTGCTGCCTTTTAAGAGATCTGAAATGGGTGTATATGCTCCAGTGTCCTGCTGGTCATTACAGCAACAAAACTTCCAGCCCAGCACGGGAAGATGGAAGAGAGCCTTAATTTCCCACAGCAAGAAGCACATGTTGCTAATGCAAATGGCTTTGTAAATGTTGAGTATTTCTGAAGTAGGGCAGAACCCACAGGTGTTGATATATTAATTCCCTTCCTGTCTTCATGGTCATACTTATCCCTCCTTTAATTTTGATGCCACATAAACCACTTTATAATATCAAACACTGCCAATTTCAGCATATCCAGTCTCATGACACCATAAACACAAGAGTGATGCAGGAATGCAGTTGGTAAGTACCTGTGCATGAAGAAGAAAGACAGAAAACTTTAAGTGATTCCATTATACTTGTTTTCAAAGAGAACATTATGTGTCTCTTCACTCCAGCCCAGACTACCATTTTAATTGCCATATTCACAATCTTAGAAGCAGTCTTACAAGCCATTTACTTCTACTATAAACTGATTTCAGACTAAAATGTACCTGGAAGAAGCCAAGAGCACCTTAGTTTTAGCTTCCTCCCTTACATTTGCTACCCTGAAAGATGGAGGTTGGAGGGTGCAGCAGTACCTGTTTGTACACAGGAATTACAGCATCACGTAGGATCATTGTCTGTCAAAGCACTCAACAACTCCAGTGAGAGAAAAACCACTACAGAGTATATTCTAGCCTGGGTTTTATTTCAATGAATAGCTGAATCATAGAAAACAGTAATAAAAAAGACTTTAAGCAATAATCCAGTTCATTTTCTTCTTTCATTGTGACGGGGCACAGAAGACACGTTCATATAATGACACACTCATACCTCAGTTATAGTCTATACACACAAACAATTAATTTCTACTCTAGCTATTCCTATTTCAACACTTTCCCATGGTCTCCTCTGATACCTAGTCCTGAACTGCTCTTTGCATTCCTCTCTCGTACTCCGGCTGATCACAGACAGACAGCGCCACTACAAAGGCTCCTGTCCTCCTCCAGAGATGCTGAAGGGACCCAAAGGCACCCAGGCATCCGAGGCTACTCAATGCCTCAGCAGCAATGGCAGCAAGTACCCAGATCTTCCCCCCCTAGTTCCATCTGAGTCTTCCCAAAGCATCCATGTGAGGAAAGAATCCCATCTACCACATCACTTTACAACCCCCCCGGCCTTCAACTGCAGCAAAAAAATCCCCACAAGAGACAAGGAAACACAGAGCTGCTGGAAACTGCTGCCTGTAAGATGCAGCCAGGATGACAAATGTTAAGAAAGGGAGAGAAGCTGGGTAACAGAACGATTCTGTTGTGCACTATGAGTGAAGATGACAAACTAAAACACACATTTAAAACTGCCAACGAGTCTCTTGCTCAAATAACAGCTTAGATACTGACAATGGTTTTTAAAAAATGAGCTGATGTGGAGACCAGGGGACACAAATCCTATAATAAATGAGCCCAAGCATTCAGCTGCACAGAAGACTTCAGCTCTTGCACAAAGACCCTTAACACCTTTGTGTTTGCTTTACTTCAGATAATGTTAAACAGGCAGATTGTGAGCCAAAGAAGAGAAAAACACTTACTGACAAAGATGTGATTATGCACTCCAAAGCATTAATCATTAAATTACTCTTCAGAAAGCTGGATTTTATAGAATCATTAACTTGGACACATATTTGTGTCGGCAGGCTCAGAAGTTCTAACACAGTTTTTATTATAAAATCAGGATTAATGTACACTAATTGATTCTGGAATTCTTGGCCAGATTTAAATTATTTGTAGCCATTATTTGAAATACTTTTATCTCAAATCTATCCATAAAACGGTCAAACATTTTGACAGGAGTTCTTCCATAAATCCACTTCAGGAGTTAAAGCAACTTAACTGGTCCCACCACTTTCCTCAGTAACGCAGTTTTCTCAAACCCTTAATCTTCAGAAAGTGTCTTCTCACATAACAGAGATCTAGAAGGCAGATCAACAAGTGGGAAAAAGTCTTGCAAAAGAGTGTATCAGAGGAACAGGACCTCAGTGCACAAGAGCACTGTTGGCATCAATGCTTAAGCAGTAACATTTGCTTACTCCTTTATTGCTGAGATGTTTTACAAAGTCCTACGCAGCGTTGCCAAAGGTCAGCCCATATAAACCCAAACCCATGCCCCATAAAATTTATAAACCCCAAAACAATTCTGTCAAGTGATCAAAAGAAAAGTTAAAAAGCCCTCATAAGCAGTCACAGGCTGCAACTGTGCTCCCATGACATTGCTTCCATCTGGTAATCCAGTTGGGGAATATGTTTAAAACATGACCATATTCTCCTTCCCCTGGCCCCTCACGGAGAGCACAGCCCCTCGAGCTGCTGACATGACATTCAGCACAATCCAGAGGGACAGTCCTCCTGCTGATGGAGGAAGTTTCTGCTTCACTGGTACCAAACCCACACAGGTTCCCAAATTAAGTCCATCCCCCTGGCTCCCTGCTGGAGACCTCCATCACTCTATTGACTGCTGATGGCTGAGTCAATGTGGTTACAGAGAAGAAACCTCTGGTGGGAGATGGAGAGAAATAATGAAGAGTGCGAGAAAACTTAAAAACAGTACTAAAAAAGAGAAATGGTTTGTCACAACTCACACTCAGCAACCGGCTACTCCTACTCAGTCCTAATACAGGTATCTGTCATTACTGCAAGTTAAAAACAGAAAATAACATCACATGAAATACCAGAATAACATCTGGAGAATCAGTGGGCAGAAGTTTTATCTCCAGACACAAATTTTTCCTCCCCTCTTTAAAGTCATGTAAAAATTCTAAGCCTGGAGTAGTCTTAATATATTTTGAGGACAGAAGCAATGTACCATAGTCCTCTAGCATGACCTTCCCATAACACAGTCCAGTAGTTTTATCTTAAAATTCCTACGCATGTCTCTAAACTGGGCTGTGTATCTTAGAAAGATGGGCAGTGTCTATTTTTGAAAACCAAATTATCTTTAATGCACTGGTTCCTTCCTTTCTTCCTAACACTGGTTTTACTCAAGCAGTTTGCTTTTGCAATTACACTTTGCTACAACAGCAAAATGATGACAAAAAATGGCCCAATTATTTCCTTCATTTTCATCTGAAAATGGCTCAGCTGCTCCTACATAAGCCATGAAACCACAGACATCAGTGAACCCAGACCTGGACACGAAAAAACCCAACATCACAACTGGCTTCAACTTTGTTCTGTTACCAGGAAACTAAATGACTAAAGAAGCCAAAAATGTCTAAAAGTTTCTTCCATGGAACTTCAACAGTGTAGTCAGCCACAGCTTTGTTTCCACCCTACATCAGGATAAGTTTTATTGTTGTGATAAATGGGCTGCAGATGAAGGACTTCCTCCAAGATCCAGATTGGTTTGTTTCAGAAGTCAAACAAATTCATAAAGAAAAATAAAGATGCACTGAGACAGCAATAAGAGATTCCCAGCAAAACATAATAGCTGGCATTTTATTAGTTTTACTCACCAACTGGTTCCTCTTGCAACCTCCACAAGAAACAAACACCATTCCCTGTGGACTTAGAAACTTCCCAGAAACTAGAACCAGGGAAAACACAGAGGAGCTGCTTGACTCCTGCCCAACTGCCTTAGCCTCAACTCTGACCTCCTTCTTGGGACTGTTCATTTCTTGGATATAATTAAATGTAAGTGAAATTTATACGTATATAAATGTCATATTGTCTCCATAAAAAGCGATACTTAGCTTTTAAGTAGCCTAGAATTTCTGAGACACCAACGATAATTTTGAACTCTTCATTACTTCCAAAGAGAGAGGAAAAAAATTTTCTTAAACCTCCAGTGCAAAAATTAACAGAATGAAAACCAGGGTGTTGATTGTTAACAGACGAATATGAAAAAAACGCCCAGGTCAGCTGGACACAGAAGGTGGTCAGATTCCCTTTCTATCCCTGGTGTTGACCTAAACTGGTTTTTTTTTTCTGAAAGTCATTACAGCTGCAACATCTGCAGATATCATAGCTGTTAGTAGGCTTGGCCCACAAGACCCTTATGGGGCTACTGGAAGTTGAAGATCACAGTTAGGTACATTGGCTCTTGACAACCCACCGTAATCTTTTTTTCCCCAAGAGGCATGCAACAAGATAAACCAAAAACTCAGGCTGCTATACCTTGGAGCACATTCCACTTCAAGTGTGTTAGATCACAGACCAGTTAAAACCACATTCCTTGAGCAGTTTATCTCCAATCCTATAAGCTGCACATCTTCAAGGTTAATGCATTACTGCCATTTTGCTTTATATTTCAGCAATTTTTAAATGTGAAACCTCCCATATATATATAAAAATATATGGTAGCATCAGTAAGTAAATACACAGAATACTGAAGAAACCCCATCACACTGGTCTCATGACTGAGACTAAAAATGGAAGCATCTGAAGCATCACTAGCATGCACTTATTTTTTAGTCTAAATATTTAAGGACTATACAACTCATTGAAAAATGAAACGTCGGAGAATTGAAGAACAATGTCAAATATATCTTCTAAATTC
>VYZT01047715.1:0-22217 GCA_013400735.1 Pomatostomus ruficeps
CACCATCTCTGTTGCCCTCCTTTCGATGCTCTCTAATAGCTTTATAGTCTTCTTATATTATGATGCCCAAAACTGCCTCCAGAACTCGAGGTGAGGCTGCAGCCACGCAGAGCAGAGAGGTACAATCAACTCCCTTGCCTGGCTGGTGATGAATTATCTGCCACATGATCATCACTGCTTCTTTGCAAGACCTGAAATCTGGATTAAAGGTGTCAAGAATACTGGCCAAACTTGGCCAGATTATTTATACTCACACTTTGCTGACAGGCTCACTCAGATTATCAATTATATGACCTAGAAAGACTTTTACCACAAGGAGCAATGAAGACCACATGAGATGCCACTAACTCTACTGACCTTTAGCCAGTCTAAATTGGTTGATACAAAAGCATGTTTGTTTACTTGACCTCTATTTACTATGCTAGACTTCCAACACTATTCAGGTTTTTGCTAAGGTCTCCTTTCTCCAAATTTCTGCTTCTCTGCAGGTCACAGACTGTCTGCAGAGAGCCTGCCTTTGTAAGTGCTTTGTGTCATTTCTTGGTGTTAGGATGATACAGTTACTTGCTTATCCCATCAGAACTGGGTTTTCCACCTCTTTGTGATGTTGTGTGCTCCAATTAATTTTTATTTCATCTCTCGCCTAGCTTTAGTATTTCTGGCACAATGTTTCACCAGTTATACACCCTTCATCAGCACAAAACTCAGTTTGTCGGTGCTTATCTGTGTTGTAAAAGGAGAAAAAACCCATGACTTATATTGCAAGCCTGCCTCTTCAAAGTGCTCAAAAGCATGCCTTTAAAACATGCTTTCAACAAGCCAGTAAGTATTGTACCCTTTTCCCCAACTGCAGAGAGCAGCGAGGTGAGGCACTTCACTGTGTAAAATGGCACACACATTTTGTACATCTCATGTTTTAATGCTATTAGCTCAAAGCATTGAATTAAATTGAGGAAGGTTAATGAAAGGTTTCAGTCATGATTGCAGTGACTATGATGAAGGAAAGGGGCAAGAGAACAGCAGTTTTAACAATTAAACCCCCTCAACACATTGCTTTAACACTACTGCCATGACACAGTGAAATGCCACAGTTAATCAGATCACACTTACTGCCAATGCTTTCTACTAAGTTCTTGTGACTCCCCTCCTGGGATGTTCTAAAAGATGATCATGTTTTCCATTACTGATAAATAAAGGTAGATGTGACACAAATTATTATCCTTAATTGTTTACGGTTATAAATACAGGAGTTAGTTATTTGTTTTTCATTTTAATTTTAAATTGGCATTATAAATACATAAAGTACAATCAAACCCCTCTTCCCCTGTAAATCTCAGTTTCCACAAAACAGAAGGCTACAGGCACCTAGCACCCGTGTTGTGCCATACAAGGCTTCCAGTATATGCTGGAAGTATTTTGCTTACCTCACTAAATACCAGAAGCAAGTCTGTCACTCGATCAGTCAGTCACATCTTCTTGCTTCCAACATTTATTTTTCTGCCTCTATAGGTTGTAAGCAAACATCTGACTGGTTGAAACCTCCTGCAGGGTCTCATCACATTTTAGGATTGGGCCTTTCTCATATCAATAAAATTCAATTGCAATGTATGTCTAGTGCTAGCACATGTCAGAAGAATAAATTATTGTATAAAGGGCCCAGTTTTTGCTGTGGTATGCTCTCATGTCCTCAGGATAAATGGAAACCAAGAAGTCCAGGCTTGCAGAAGAAGAAAGACAGTATTGGCCAGCAATAACTGCATAAGATGTGGATGTACTAGACCCTAGTTCAAGTCACTGTTTCCTCTGTACCTTGAGCAAATGAGTGGGATTATTTCTATAAGTAGGATTAAGAGCACTTACAACTACAACTACAGGGTATTTCAGAGTTAAACAATTAAAAGATTTTGGCCTATTTAGATACTTTAATAATGCAAACTCCCCAAAGAAGAGAACTACTTCAGGTTATCCTAAAACTAGCAAAAAGACATAGGAAATAGAAAACATCTTCCACAATTTCATACCCCACCCATCTTAGAAATTTCTATTTAGCAATACTATTTACATGTCATATCAATATCTGAAAACGGAGGAAAAAAGCGCCTTGTGTCAAGGAGGAGAAAATGTTGTTCCCTTTAGCAGTAGGTGGATAAGTCATGTTTTGGGTGGGGACTGGTGAGCTAGAGTAAGGCTCTGGTAGGTGTAGGAGCAAAGCTCCCCATGTTATCCCTGCCATCCATGGGAGCTTCGCTCCTTGCAGCAGGGGTGTGCCGCAATAGGCTCCTGTAAACGCAGGCAGGCCCACACTCCTTACGAGTCTGAAAACACCGCTATGGACTACGGCAGCTGGGAGGGGATCTACCCCAATGCTGGAGTAGGGGCTTACACAAGAGGGGTAGGGTAGATGCTTTGGCGACTGCAAAATCTTAAACCATTGCAACTTAAATCTATCGGAACACTTCCACCAGAACCCTACATGAATAAAAGTGGTTATAGGAGTATGATACATAGCAAGAGGAATAATTTGCATCACTTATGGGAATAACGTCTGATAAATTTTGCTAGTCTCTTCTTTATATAGTGGGGCATTTGTGGCTTTTACAATTTTACAGATATTAATTTGAGGAAATAGATTACAGAAAGGTTAATGAAAGGTTTTAATCATAATTGTGATGACCATGACCTAACAGAAGGCCAGGGAATCTTGCAATTAAACAAGATTACTAAAATTCTATTTATTCATTGCCAGAATACAAAGAAACGCCACCATTAATTATACACCACAGTGATTACTAAAGAAGTTGCCATGTATCCATTTGACACAACAATCATTTGAATGGTGATTCTCTACCACTATTCACCAATACTATCTCTCTGCAACCTTCAAAGTTATTGGTGCCATATATTACGGCTCAAAATGCTGATCACATAGTTTGTGTAGACTTGAAGCAGAAAAATCTCATGGAAATCTGTGACTTGGATCTTTCTTTACAATCCTGTAATACAGAGCAGAATCCTCCTCTTTGTTCATAAAAATATGCACTTATAAAATAATGTATGTACTGTCTGCTGAATATTCTCTACTATTCATGAAGTTAAAATTAACTCCTTATTTTAATTGCTTATCAGTTCCATAAGCATAATTCCCATGATTTAACCTGCTTTCATAGGGATCTGCTACCTTTCCATATAGAACTTCACATTTTTATGAATTTTTACTGTTTAAAATGTATATGTATGTAAATTATTATGCATCTGAGTCTTTCGCATCAGAGGTACACTATAAATACTAAATCAACGTGGAAAACATCATGTCTGCTTTTCCTTGACTTGATTATGGCTAAATATGAAAAAATAAATTAGCATTTTACTCTATTTTTAGTTGTCTTCATTGTATTATACTTTATATTTCTTTCAAATGTGTAGATTAACAGCTCTCCCAATTATTTCCTATAGGTTTATGCTAATAAAGTGTAAGTTAAAACAACACATGAGGGACTAAGAAGAGAAAGTCAGATGTCTAATACAGATGTTCCTTAACTGAAGGACAAATATGCTGGAAACCTTGGGATACTGAGAACCCTTTATCTTTTCTGAGAACAGACCTATCTATTGCAGCTGGTAAATTTAGCACAAGTTGCGTTAAAAAAAGGCTGTGACAATATAAAGCTTTCTTTTAATTTGGATTACATTTTTGCTCATGTTTTCCATAACTTATTATTGATTACTCTTAGATTTATTACCTATATTTTAGCTAATGATTCAAGCAATTTTAAAAATAAAACAAATAAAGCTACAAAATGCTGCAATTCAGCAGTTGTGCCAAAGACCATTTTTCTTGTTCATGGACGTGATTGACATAGGAATGTGACTCAGGAAGAAAACATTAATATGAAGAAAAGTTACAACTTTTGAATTATGTTGGCTTGCCTTGTAAGTAATTCCCTGGGTTACATCTGCATTGCATATTCTGATAAGTATATATAGATTCTCTTTACACATTTTAGCTTCTTTAATAATTTTGCTAAATGCAGAAGAGGGGAAAATAAAGACATATTATTAATAAGCAAGCAATTAAACAGGTTAGGGCAACAATGCAATGCTGGTCATTCAGGAACCCTGTGCTAATTTTAATTAGCTACTTTCCCTTGCTTTCAAATGTAATTAAAGCAGCTTAGTTGTGCTCAGTGATGCAAACCACCTTATTTAATCACTAACATTATTTCCCTGAACTATTAATGATTTTCAAAATGCTTGTTTATGCAGAATTAGAACAGTAATTATCTTACCAGTTAATTTTGTACCTTCACATTTCACACCTCGCTCAAACGTCACTCATTTACCATAGCCTTTCTGTCAAAACAAAGAAATGCTTGTTCTAAATGTGCTTCTGACTGCCAAATTGAAAGCCAAGTTTTGTAACACTAATAAAGTAGCTCCCAAGTGAAACAGGTGTAGTAATTTAGACCCTTCCTGTCTTAAGCTTGCACGTACATGCTATGTCTTTTCTTTATTAGCTTTAAAATGAGAGCTTGGTGTGCAAAATAAGCTATTTAATTCAGACTTGTGGAGCAGAATATAATCTTTAATTTAAACTAGAGCTGTAAAAAAAGGCCTTTAATTTTAACTGGCATGTGCGTGTGAATTTGAATTAATAATCCAGAAAATTGAAACTGTTTTGCTGCTGTTGCTGGATAGTGACTGTTCTTCACATGCCCTTAGTTTCACTCACTCCATTTCTCTCTCGGAAGCTTTGCCTAGTGCCTATTTCATGATGTTGCCGTCTTACAGAAAGGGAATTCTAAAAAAACCAAAAAACTCAGTTGATTAAATTCTTGCAAAAACATATTGCATTGAAAGAAATTCTTATGTCTGTATATTTCAGTTTACAAAAGGAATATCATTGGTATATTCATTATATCTATTTAAGGCAGAATTTAAATACACCGTGAATTTATACTTCATAAATAATCAGACTTTTTTCCTGTTATTTCTGTCAGTGTAAGTTATCAACTAATTGTGGCCTTATAATTATAAAATACAACAGTCTTTCAATCAGCAAATAACTCTTTCTCCCGACTCTTGTGAGAAAGGGAAGTCTTCCTTATTACCCGGAAGACTAAGCAACTGCCTAAAGTCATACAAAGAAAATTCGTGGCAGACCTAGAAAAGAGAAAACTCCATCCTTCAGCTGTTCTGAACAGTCTCTGAGGTCTCCCACACTTATTCCAAGTTGTGCAGCAAGTTCTGGTGGTGAGCACTAATTGCTGCTTTTCCAGGAGATGGCTTGTGAACCAGATGAGCAGCCTGTGAGGAGTCATTCTGACTCTCTCCTCTTTGCCACATCAGGCTAAATATCTATGTAATCCAATCAATCAAGTTCAACATTCAATCCACAAAACTAGAAGACAGCCTAAAAATCCCACTGTAAATCAGGTCTATTCCATATACATTGCATCCTGGATAGCACAGACAGACATCTGGCAAAATTCCTTCTGAAGAAGGGGACAAAAAAGACTGCATTTGATGCAATGACATAACTTTTTGCGGGAAACATAATTGCAAACAGAGTATTAGATCTCAGCTTTTAAAGGCTTGTTAATTCAATTAAATTTAAACACAAAAGCAGTGCATTTGACCTCCACTGGACCCCTTTAAAGTGTAATGTTACCCATGTAAGAAAAAGGGCTGGCTGGATGGACACCCAAGAGGCCAACAATAATTCTGCATGTGTTCGTCAGACGTACGGAGTTACTACAGTCAAGATTTTAAATACTACATCACATTTTGCAAATATTCTTTCTAAATACATTATAAATCATACAAAAGAAAGCAAATCAATGTGCAAAAAACCTGTTTTAGTTAAAAAGCCATATTTTGTCTTAAAGCTTTACATGTACCCTGACAAAGTAGTTCTATTTTAATATATTTAAATGAATTAGATTTTTCTAGAGATTCTATAAATTTGAGATAGCTAAAATTATTTCAATATTTTCAGAATGCCCATGATTCATGGTCTCCTGGCAACTAGCAATCACATGGCTGGAGAGGTTTTGGCCTACTATTAAAATGCCGTTATGTGTTTGGTTGATGATTTATTCAAACCCAGTTGCAAACCTGCTGTTAGCTCCCTCATTGCTTTAATGCAGCCAGTCTACCATTCATAACTGTCAAGAACCAATTCATTGGGACTTGAGCTTATTAAGCACCCAAAGTGTGTAGTGAACATACGCAGTTTTGTGCCTCGGAATGTGAATAAACACTATCCTTTCCATCCATTTAAATTGAGTCTCTGATGTTTTTAACACCACGCATTATTTTTATCTTGTTATCAGGATACTCAGCCATGAACTCCAAAGAATCCATTGTGCACAGCTTGGTGTTAGCAGGTGGCAGTAAAGCCTGGCAACCTCCTGTCTAACAGGGCGCAGGCACAGAGGGAGAGGTTTGCAAAAAGTTACTGTAGGCACAGAGTATCAGCTCTATGATTTTACACAGAAACAGGAAGGACAGGCTCATCTTATGGATACAGCACAGTGCTTGGAGAAACAACAATGGACATGTTCTTAAATACTGCTTTATTTGAAAGGAGAAAGATGGCTCTGGCAATTAATGGAGTAATCACAGTGGATATTTACCCTATTGAGGACAATATATCAATTCTCTTGGTCAAACACACCAGCTGTATAAATAATATAAAGAGGAAACGGGTTTTGAAAATAAAATATTACTTAACAAGTTCATTTATATTTTAATCTAACTCTGTTAATTCAATAGTCTCAAAAAGGCATATTTGAATTGCAGACTTTAATAGTTTTTCATGTTGAATAACATGGTAATATGATTTTTCTCCATTCTGTACACATAAGGAACTTTCTAAAATGTGTAGCCACAATTACACAGCAGCAGTGTGCATGATATTTAATGTGAGACTGGGAATAAAGCTGGTTCAAACCATTTGGTTTAAAACAATCATAAATAGCCATTTTAACATAATGATTCTAGTATAATATGCTTTGCTTAAATTTTAAGGATTGTAGTGGGGAAAACATAACATTCTGAGCACTAATTTAATTTAAATTAGGACTACTGTAGAATTCAGGTTCTGACCAAATAACGATTAAATAGTTTGAGATTGTTTGGTTTTTTTGGTTTTGTTTTTGTTCTGACACAAAGGACTCAGTATTTCTTGAAAAGGAAATTATTATAAAAATGTCAGCAAGAATAATTGGAAGGTCATGAGGTTTTTTCTTGAGTGTTCGCTGATGTTGTGCCCATCCCATCAAGAATTTCAAAAGAGGGATAAAATGGCACTCTATCTTCTGGACAGCTTGATGTTTGTCTTTGCTGTCAAGCAAAAGGGGATGCAATTCTATTCATACCGAGAAGATCAGAATAATGCAGAAAATACGATGAAGCAGAACAACTCGCAACCAGTCATATCACATGTTAAGGGGTCTAGACTCCTTTAGTACATAGAGACTGGCACACAGGGCCCTAACGAATCAAGGCTGTGGACTAATAACAAATCTACTTTCTTACCAGTTCTTCACATTTTCATGAAGAAGTTAACACAAATAACTTCTTAAAATTACTCAAAATCATCACAACATCAGTTAACTACACTACACTTTAACCTGATGCTGTAAACAGAACAGACCTCTGCTTACACTCAGGAGTGGCTGCAACAGGACTATTCTGCATTACACATGGGAGTCCTTGTGGGAAAAACCCTTCCAGAAGCATTGGCAGAGTCATGACAGAGAAGTATGAATGTATAAATAAGTTTCTCAAAAGAACAATTGCTCTAGAAAATTAATCATCATTCCTTTTCTACAAGACCTCAGTTCAAACTCATGGCTTCCTTTAACAGAAACAGAGTGGACCCAATTCTCCAGGCTGTTACATTTGTTTTGCGGCAATCCAATGCAATTAAACTAGCCATAAACTGGCAAATACATACAGTGTTTGGGCTTTACCTTTAAATAAAGCTTACTGCTGCTCCAAGTTAATCAAAAGCTTTTGCAGACTTGGAAGAAAGCTTACAGAACTTTCATCTCTAGATCTATTTTCATAGTTACCTATAGAAATACCTGTTCTTTGGAAAGTCAAGGTGCCGTGCAACATTCTCCTGTGGTCTCTTTCGATGTATTACACTGAATGCATTTCATTTTTCAGATGTGTGAAGCAATTCAGTACTGTCTTATGCTTCCTGAATATTTAATGATTACTCAGAGATGACATCAGATGAAACTTTAGGTAGAACTAATATTGATTACCTTCTTTGCAGTGATCGCATCTACAGGAGATAAAGGTTTCATGGAATAATGGCTCGGTGTTTGCATCCAGATTTTCACACTATTAGTCTGATGATAAACACACAGAAACACCTGAGTCGCTCTGCACCAAACTGTCCTTTTATCTTCCCTCATCAGATACTCAGATCTGCTCATTAATACCATGTATACATCTGCCCCCAAAATACAGGAATGCAATGGAATGAATGAAACAAAAAATGATGGGTGGTAGCAGTAGTAGTAGTAATTTATAGTCTTCAAATTATTTAACCATTTCTTATTCAGAGACTTAATCTGTGAGAAGTAATCAACAGTTAAATTAATCAAGGAATGCTATCAGGGAAGGGAGGAGAAGAAGCTCAGTAGGCCAACCAGTGCAGCTCTGCAGTTTGAAGAAGGGTCCAATAGAAATAAGGTATAATCTGTAAATTTCTGTATAACCCGTTTCTTAAAAATTATGAAAATTACACATCCTCCTATAATAGCTGCTCCTCAGTTAGCATCATAGAATGAAATATTGCTTCTTTCCAGATCTGTAATACAAATTTCTTTTCCTACACATTGAAGAAGAGTATCTTGCCCTGCACTTCGTGAACAGAGGGAACAACTGGTCACTATCCTATTCATAGCAATCATTTACTATTTATTCATCCCTCAGTCTTTTCTTAAGTAGGTAAATCCAGGAGTTTCAAGGAGGCTTGTTTGTTCTGTTTCATAAGTCTTTACCTTGACCAAAGCTCAGGCAGAGTATTGAATCTCACATCTCACACTTCCAGGAGTAATTTTCACCCAGATTTTAAATCTGAGGGTCCTGATCACGTGACCTGTAATTAAACCCTGGCTTTGTTTCCCCCCAATACTTATCAAGATCTTTTGAATTCTAAAGTTAATCTTCCAAGCGCTTGCAAACTCTTCTCGACTGGTGCCAGCCAAAATTTTTTATTGCTATCTGCTGCTATAGCATCAGAGAGTAGAACTGGATCCATGAGACGCCTTAGGGAAATGTACTGTGTATATCCTCGAGTTGCAAAACAAAGTATTGCTATCTTTAAGTACTTCTAAACATTTATTTAAATGTGGTACTTAGCTTCATCCTGGCCACGATTTCTTCCACTACAGTCTCTATGTTTTAAGCATTAAAATGACATTTTAAAACATGGGGGTTTTCTGTTTCAATCACAGAGTAGATCACAGTTCTTTTGTGAATGAACATAAATGAAATGAAAGGCAAGGGATACCTCATCTGCCTCAAAAACTGATTAAAGAAGATACAAATTAAGAGGAAAATGAGAAGGTCATCAACAAGCAGAATGCCAGGAGATATAATGGATAAAGCCAACTTTAAAAACTCTCCATAAGACTGACCATAAACATGACCAGTTAAAATTTCCCACAGAATTTTAAAAGGCAGGAGGACTATACAGGCCAGGTAACAGTAGTTTTGCTTTTATGTATACTTTGAACTCTCAACTCCCATTTAATATGTTTGTTTACTGGAGAAAAAAAATGAGTTCTTCCCTTACTCTGCCATACTTGGAAGACTAACAACACAATTAGTATGAATAAGGTTTGATTACTTAACACTGCTAATGATACTTTAGAGCTGGGTTTCCACAAAGGCTGGAATATACTCCAGGACAGCATCTCCTTCCTTTGTAGATACCCTCCACAAAAGACACCTATGGCACTCCCCAGGCAGGCCTGCTAGGCTGAGGGCCTGAAGGAGAGCCACACAAAGAACACACAGACGCAGCAAGAGAGAGAGCAGGAAGAGAGAGGGCAGAACCCTCTGACTTTTATTTATATGTTTTCACACATCACCGTGGATTGGAGGTAGAAATTACCACCCCTCATAATCCACTGGTCAAAGTACTTGTCAATCATATTTCTCCACCCAGTATACTGGAATTCATAACATAGATACAGTTTAAGAAAACATAGATAATTGCTAAGAAAAAAGCCATGGCCATGGTACAGAAAAAGTTCTAAGAATATCACAAAAGGAAAACACTGAACACTGCAAAGTCAGGGCAACAGACACCCATCTTGCCTTGTAGATCTCAGACCACATAGCCCTGGCCTTTGGCTCTGCCTGTTTGGTTCTTTCTCATGCATTCTCAATTTTCATCTATTCACAGGAAGGTGAGTATGCCCTGAACAATGTTCATTTTCTTTTTTTCTTTTTAATGGTAAAAGGGTGAGATATGCCCTGAACAATGTTCATTTTCTTTTTTTCTTTTTTTTCTTTTTAATGGTAAAAGGGCAACAGCTGAGTTTTTATTTATCAACCCAAGGCCCACAAAAGCAGTGTGACAGATTACAGGTAGTGTTTCCACATCCTTCCCCATGAAAGAAAGTCCTTTAAGAAAACTTCTAATCCCTAAAATATCTACCCCATTCTTTACATGTGTATCTCCTTATTTCTCAAAAAATAGTATTCTGACATGAAATTAGTTATGAGAGACCATCAGGTAAGCAAAGCATAGGTAATACCAACTTTCAATATGAAGAGACTAGCACACCTCTGCTTTATTAAAAAGGAGAACTACATTTGGTCACACACGATGGTGGGGAGGGAAGATTCCTCACTCAGGCAAGTTCAAAGGCAGAACTAAGACAAATTTCTTCCAACTTCTACACGAAAATCCTGAAGAGACTAAACTAGTCACCAGGGATGGAGAAATACTTATCTATTGTCTGTATGTATCAAGGCAGTTTTCTTCATTAGTGTAATGAACAATGAAACTGGAATCAGTGCACACATTCACATGAAAAAGATCAGTTGGTTTGTCTGTTCCCTTGCAAAAAGGGATATTCAGAACCTCTGTTCACGGCTTAGGTCTCATCAAGCGAACGGATAAATGTTCCAGAGCTCTCATACAAGTCTCTCTCACTGCCTTGGGTATTCATCCTCCATGCTCAGAATTTCTGACAGCTTAGATGAAATCTGTAATCTTTTTGTGTCTATTGTGTTTTGACTGTGTCAGAGATAACTGATGTAACAGGGAGGAAGCAGAGAGCCTAATAAATTGTATTAAAAGTTAAAATTTCAGTGCAATAGCCAAAGGTGCATGAGGTAATGTATCCACAGTTCTCAATCACAGTCTCCGTTATTATGGCCTATTTCCACCAGTCTAATCTGAAATGAATGCATTAGGTTTTGTGTTCTTTGCACAGTTGCTGCCAGCATCACTCTACCCTTCCTCCTGATTTGTTTGGTAATTTGGGAGCCTAAGGGAGGGGTAGATTAAATTGGAAAATATAAATAACAAATCAAAAATTAAAATTGATTGGATAAACAATTTCCCTTAGACTGTTTCTTAATAAGTGATCGATTTTTTAATCAATATTCATTATTTCTCAGAACATACCAAACTGTTTATTGAATAAAAGAATGGTTGGAACTACAATGACATGAAATCAAATAGGTGAACCAATTTCTTTAATAACATGGGCTGAACAGGCCACCTTATCTTACCTGGTTGAAACTGAAAGTCAGAAATTTAACACCATTGAGTAGGTGATCCAAAAAAAAGGATATAATTTGTTTTCATGTTTGATATGCACAGGCGTATAGCCACATGCTGATTTGTGCGATATTTCTAAATTGCAGTTGAAAGTTATTTTCTTTTTGATACAACTTTTGCGTTCGTTCTGACAATTCTTCATTAGTCAGCATACTGCAAAGCTTCTGAAATAAAATTCAGATCTGAAAAATGAGATCTGTAAAACTGTTCACTGTAAAGGCTTCAGGCATGGCAAATGGATTTCCCTAATAAGTTTTTATTCACTTGTATCAGATTCAGTGGTACACATATAAACTATACTCTACATCCTAATATATACTTCAGAGTATTTCTTTTTTTTTTTTTTTTTGGCATAATGTAAAAAATAATCTTTTGAGGCACAGAGGTGCTGATGTTTTTTTTCAGCTGAAGAAAAAGCACTAGGGTATAAGATTTCCAAGAAATGTTTGCACATTTGTTTAAAACACAAGCAAGGATATTAGTTTGGTTCTACATAATACAGATCGCATCATTTACATGATCTTCAACTCACAAATTTCTTCCAGTATGTGGAAATATTTTACTTTCATTTGTACTCAGAATATACAAAACTCTTCTTCTTATGAAAAAATATCAGCTGTACTAATCAACTGTTAATTAATTTGTAGGATGCTCGCTTTAACATCTATTTTAACTTGTCACAATTAATTTAACATATGACCAACCAGCAATGTAATTTCATTGCTCCAAAGATATAAAAGTATGGAATAACTTGAGCAATGAAAGGAATCTGAAAGATTGCAGTTTCAGTTTGTACACTAATTCCATGTGTTCATTGTTGTCAAAACTAATTATACAGAAACCAAGTATCAATCTATTGTGCTATGTTGTCATCTACAATAACACTAATGTAAGAAGAAGTTTCATTAAACTCACTTTTATAGATCACAGATTTCTGCAAATGGTAAAGGCCTATGGTAAAACCAGAAATCTAACCTAAAATCTGAAACTTCAAATCTAATTTCATTTGCAAAGTCAATCTATCTTACAACACTGCTTCCCAATAATAAAGCGGTACATTCGGCTGTTAACACTGACACTGGCATTTTGAAAGTGTTAACTATTTGAAACGAAGCTGTTTCCTCTCATAATATAAAAATATTCTGCAGAAAATCAAGTCCAGTCACTATTCAGTATAACACACATTTCTAGAGCATTCAGGACTATCTGACAACATGCCATCATCACTGACCAAAACACTTTCCCCTAATTCCAGGCATAAAATCCCAGGCACTAATGCTCTGGATTTATTGATATACACCTGCATAAGCTTGTTAAGGTCCAGTTGCCCTTTGGAAATTTTAAAATGTGCTCTTTTTCCCGTATGAGGTTGCTTAAAATGGCTGTGATTGACCCCTCGGTTGAGGAAATCGGCTTGGCAGAGCCGGCAGCAGAGGAAGTAGAGGCAGTTTGTGTCCCAGGCACTGGCCAGGAGATGGTGGCAGAGAGCAGCTCTCCCTCAGCCCCTTCAGCGTTCATGGGAATCCTCAGAGACCCCCGGCTGTTTTGGACACCTCATTGCACTGCCGCACAGCACGCTCCTGACTTGTGCCACCAACTTACTTTTTATGTTTTAGGATAAAATAACAAACTCAAGACATTGCTTAACATCCAGTTTGTTCAGCCAGATCTGGGCACTTGCATAAACACACTATAGGCTGGATCCACTCAGCTCTCCCACTTCTGCCGAAGAACCAATTTTCATGACATCAGTTTTGGTAGTGATAAAAATCAAACATTTTCTGGAGCCGTTATTGCCTAAAATGTTAATGCAGTTTACTTTTTTCAACCGTGATCGATAGCTGGAGGAAAAGTGCCCATAAATTACTAAAGGCAAATACCATTCTATTAGCACTCAGGAGATTTTGCAACCTTTGCCAGTCTGTTTTACTGGAAAAAAAAATTAATTTGTTGAAAGCCTAGTTTTTTACCTGTCTTTGTCTTTCTCTGTAAAAGAGGGATATTTTTATCAGGAGTCATTTAGAAGATGTAATTCCAATGTACTATAGCTATAGGTTTCAATTAATGTTCTACCTCTCTGTCAGCTTTACATTCTATGTTTTATGAAATCATTAACTATTGCCATGTTTCTATTATGATACTATTAGGAAATAAAGAGATGTATCTAAATGGAGATACAAAATAAATGTATGACAGTTACTAGGAGCAACATCTGTGCACTATGATACGTGTTTACACTAATTTTCTAAAGATTGTTCCATTCATTACAGAGCATTGTTACTTGCTGTGGCACAACCCTTATTTCCATGCATTTAGAGATTCAAGCAAAGAGAGGGTAAATGAGAACCTAATCAATACCACTTTTCATTTTGCTTCTAATGTGCTGCCTTTCTCTTTCTTTTCTTCATGAACAAATCCAAAAAAGATCCTGATGTTACAGTCATAAAATGTAATTCTTCTGCAGAACACAGACAATAATGCTCTCTGTATTCAGGCATATTGCATATTCTAATGGCATTTGGCTAAATTGAGTATGGATTTAACATCAAAGGCTTCATGAATTTTTCAAATGAGATATTAAAGTCAATATTTCAAGTGAAAGATATTTCAATTTAGTTGCATACACAACAATAAAAAACTTCTACAAGGCAGAGGTACTAGTGGCTATGGCAGTATTAGTTCATTCAGGAAATTATTAGTTTATAAGAAAATCAAACAGAAGGTTGTGATACAGCAATGACACTGAATAAATTAGACTAACTGATACATGCTAACATCCTTTATCTCTTAGAGTCTGAAGCAGAACTTGCTACTGGCATGTTCAGTCCTTCAAGCAGGGCTTCATTTGGAGATATTTTATTTATTTATTTATTTTGTAAACTCAAATAGCTCCACCTACATTTGCATTCAGAACCTCAGAAATCCGTTATTTTCATCTCTGAAATGGCTAGGCCTACTGTATGCAAGAAACCCCCTGATCTTGTTTATTTTTAATCTAAGTACATTTTGCTCCATATCGTCAATGCTTACGTAAAGCTGCTTCTGGTTTCACACTGAGTTACTGAACATTCCGACTACTCAGTGCTCACAAAGAGGCCACTGAGCTCTGACTACTTCTGCGTCCTGGCAGAGATAGAGACTTGCAAACACAACACCAAGTCTGGTCATTCTTTCCTTTCCTATTTTGGGCACACGGAATGTAGCAAAATGCCCATTAAATCAGGAGGTTGTTGTATTATGATGCCCTGACATATCCCTGAGGAACACATGCGTTTGTATCACCTACGACTCCTGGGAGAGCTGGATGCATTACACACTTGTGCACCTAGTGCGTATTTAGGCAGCTGCACTCACAGGGACATTGTGCTACTCTAAGGCCAAATACATCATTGGTTCACACACAAATGACAGCAGACACCAGCAACTACAAACATATACCACTGAAGATGAAATGAATACTGATTTTACTACTAATTCTTATGTTACTAAAATCTAATTAAAATTGGGTACCAGGGGAAAGTTACACTGATTTAAAACTTTGATTATCAGGTAGTTTAGGCCAACAAATTACTACAAAGAACTCTGATCCTAAAAGCACTTCCCTGAAATCAGTGGGTTGTTTGTCTCTACCATCTTCACCCGAAGTGTTTGCACTTACTGTGAGAGTGCTTCAAGAGCTCACAGAGAAGGCAAAGCTGGTGCTAACTACATGTTAAACTGCCGGCCCTCTTTCTGTCACGGCTGCAGGACTGATAGCAAATGCTGGCTGGTTACTTGGAACTAAACAAAGCTCCAAGCCTTGCAGGGAACACTTGCAGACTGAGGCAGGCCATCCTTCTCCCGTTCGGTGCTACATAACTTGTAGCCCTGGCCTTGGTGTCCTAGACAGCTGTTTGTTCACCCCGAGAGCCTTTCTGAAGCTCACTGTTCAAAGCACTATAATATTTCCATAAAATGAGAAGTGTCACCATCTCAAAGGTAATCAATCCGGGACAAATATCTTCTTCAGAAACAGTACTCTCAGAAAAAGTATTTCTTGTGGTAACAAAAGGTAAGGCAGAAGCCTTGTATAGATAATAAGATCCAATAATAACTAGAATTGTATTTTCAAAATTGCCTCTGGGGCTGGGGAATATGGTTTCTGTCTCTTCTGTTTTGATTTCTGGACATCTCCGAGATTCTTCTGAAAAGCACAGTTCATGCTTAGTGAGTCGGTAGTACATCCAAAAACTTCCAGTTGAAATTATTGAAATTTTGATATTTTTTTAATGACATAACATAAAATGACACTGTTAAGATGAAAGATTCCCCCATGATGTCTACTCAGTCTGAGAATAATGTTTAAGGAATGATCCTCTGAATTGAATAATTTCCTATTTTCCTTCTTGATTATAGGGATGCACATAAAGTTAAGAAAACTTCTCTTGCAAGATCTGTGTCAAAATGAGAGCTCAAATCCTTCTTTAAAGCACTGCTAAATAAACAAGAAATATTTGGAGCTCAGATCAGAAGAGACCAAGCTGTAGGATTTGATCTTGGACAAGCAAATGCTATGCCAAAAATAAAATCATTCACATATCATGCTGTGCATACCTTCTATATTTAATGTAAGTTTTTATTGAAAACATATGAGTAGATTAACCATAGAAATAAACTGAAGAGATTGTGCTACCTAAAATATGCTTTTGACTCTTTGTTAACTGGTGATAATCTGCACTGATCTGCATTGCAATTCCATTGCAGATGCTGTTGACATTAAGATGTATAACAAAGAAAGAGCAGAAAAAGTGGATTTAAACAGGTATTTCACATGAACTCAACAATATATTCAGTGCATAATATCTTTCATGGGAGTTCAAGTATTCTACTTAATTCTCTGCAATTTCATTGTTGTTATAAATAAGGAGTAATGAAAGTCCAGTTGACAATCACTTGATTTTCTCTAATTTCATAACTTTCTAAAATTTTGTGATTTGCTCTTAACTTTCCCTCATGATGGAACCTAAAGAAGGAACTGTAATGATGTAGTTAGACTGAAACTCATGGCATGGGAAAGGATGGTTACACATTTTTGGATCTACCATTCTTACAGCAGGAGCAAGTACAGCTGCTTTCAGACTTGTTAACACATTCTGTAGGGAATGAAAGCCTTGAAAAGGATGGAACTTGTGTGCATTTCCCCCCCTCCACACAGCAAATGGACCTGGCAGTCCACCAAAGCGCCAGACATACACTCCTGCACTGTGTAGAAGAAAGTGTGACACTTGATTAAGGGGAAAACAATGCTTCTGGGGCACCGCATAGGATCATCTTCAACACAGAGGAAGAATCATAACGGATGAAGGACAGAAAGGTGGGAAATGTGTGTTTGACTAGGTGAAGAAGTGATCCCTGGATTACACTGTAATTCTTTTTTCTTTCCATTTGTTATAGGCCAGGTCTACAGCATTAGCTCTCCATCTAGGTAGAAGTAAGATATACCAGGACTCTCAACAGATTCTTTAGTCTCTATCTGGGAAATGCATTTATTATGAAGTGTTAGGTGGTTCATAGCACCTGTGATAGTCCTCCAAGCTGAGGTGAATTTTTTATGTTTTTACAGAGTAGCAAAGCAGGAAATAACTTAAAAAACACCTTAGTCGGTAGAAACAAAAATAAAAAGTTCCATGTAGGTCATCTGAAAAGCCTAAAATGCAATCAAAAATCAAACTGTTTACCAGGCACATAAGAATAGGAACAACCTCAGTGCAAAGTATAATAAACAAATTCCTCTAGTAATGTGAACTACACAGATGCTTTCTCCATCAACTCCTTCCACATTTTGAAAGCCACACAGTATCAATGAAGGCAACAGAACTTACCCACTTCAGTAGTCCAGCAATGAGCTCTGTGTGTTCATCCACCCAGCTCCCTGGAAAAAAGAAGCGTTACATGTCAGGAATGAGTCCAGAAATTATCTTCTAACACAGGAGCAATGCCAGCAACACTCTGGTAATGGCAATATTAATGCTAAAAGTTTACATCTTTGAAAGTGAAAACATTAACAGACACAATCTGGATATTTTAACTGTCACAGGCCTCAGCAATCTGATATTGCTTAGCCTTGTGGCCAAGGCATTAAGCCACTGGTATCTATCTGCCACAGAGAAGAGATCTTCTCAATACTCCCCTATTAAACTCAACAATTAATCCACCAAAATTTGAAGAAGAAAAACAAGGGCCATGTCACTATTAAAAAATAAAAAACAGAGAAAAAATTTACTTATTTTGCTAAAAATAGATAATGAAAATATTTTCTATTCTATGGTGAGACCAGAAAACAACATAAAGTGCTAAAGTTCTACAGCAAATCAAATTCATTGAAGTCATTATAAATCCCAAAATACAGAGAATCGCTTTAATTCATTTGCTTGGTCAATCATTTCACTTACCTGTCAAAACAAGGCAAAACAAAACCAAAAAAAAAGGGCAACAAGTTCACATCCACATAAAAAGGACAAAGCATCTACTATATGAGTGCAATCAAATCCAGGTTTGGACCAGAAATATAAATAGTAGAGATTGGAAAAATACTTGAATAATGAAGTATTTCATGCAATTCCAAGGAAAATTAGATGAACAACTGGAAAGGATAGAAGTGTACACAATTCATTATATAGAATATGGTAACACTTGGCTAAAAGAAGTGTGGAGTTCCTCACTTTAATAAGCACAGGCTTTGCTCACAAATTAAAAATAAACAAATAAAAAAGATACGAGTATGATCTCACTTACTGGCAGCCGATCAAACTGCAATTTGTCCCAAGAGTTGGGAAGCCACTGCCTTATAACACATCAAGAACTCCTGCTTATTGAACTGATCTGTGTAAAGTCTGACTTCTTTTCTCTCTACAGCAATTGTTTTTCCTATCAAAACATTTGGGTTTATGGAAATGACAACTTAATGGTTAACTGGAAACATAGCATGATGTTTAAAGTTAAATCATGCTCACTTCACTCTGGAGTCTCATTGTCCCCTCAGTGACTAAAGTACGTTTCCTCACTCTGCAGGTCGCACAGCCGGTCCGATCTCAGTGCAGTGTGCTGATGTTAATAGCAAACCTGAACAGCTACACACAACAGTTTAAATCTCTAACACACATATATTACCATAACTTTAAACCCAGCACTTTTCATTAATCATACAATGGCATGCTTCTTCATTTACAGCCAGCTGATTAAAATACGGATATATCGTCCTGAATAGCACAGAAATCACAGGCACTCAGCCGTTGTTTCCAAAGAGCATTTTCTCAGCCTTGTTTCACTACTTAGCTACATATTTCAGATTACAAAAATTATTAAAGATTCCACCATAGAAATGGACAAAAAAGGATCCTAAATAACAGATTGAAGGGCATAAATTTTCCGCCACAACAAGGATAAAGTTTTGGGTAGAGAAGGCCTACTTCAGTGTCCTCCAGCCTACTACTCCAACTACTGCAACATTTCAAATATTATCAAAAGAAACTAATTTGAATTTTTGATAAGGAAAACCTGAAAATAGCTTGATAAGCTACATATAGACATCTATAGCTTTAAATTTTTATTTACATGAGTACAAATATCTAAAGATGCTTGAAAAACAGGCAAGTCTATGCTGAAAATAAAGCTATTTCTTAGCGAATGGGTCAACAATCTAGAGATCTTAAGTCATTTATTGTCCAAGTCCGTGTGAATCTCACATGAGCTCTTACTGAAAAGGAACAGTTAAGACCCAAAGTACAACTACATCTCTAAACATGTCATTTACTCAGGGGTTGTAGCTCAATTCAAGTATGTAACTTTGGAATATTTTTCAGAAGGGATACAATGATGTATCACTAAGCTTCTAATCCTATGAATAGGCAAAAATTGGTAGTCAGAGCAGTTTTGGAAGGTGGTTGAGGCAGGCAGAGACTTCCGGTTTGTAGAGGAATGAGTGTTTCTTTGCCTGTGTTTCTGAAATGTATATGACGGATAAGAAAAGAGCTATTGTTGATTTTTACCATCAGCTTGTGAGAGGTTGAAGGCTGAAAGATTTCAGAGTGCACAGACCACAAGTTATAGGCAAAGAAGGAAAGGGACAGAGGTGGAGATGAAAGTTTTTAGATTACCTTTAAATAGTCTGGTTTTTATTCTCTTTATAAAAAGTATTTCTTCTACAGTGTTCTTTTCATTAACAGAATATCTTTTCAAGTCTTTTCTTGGTATTTTTTTTAAATTTGGTACCCCTGATAATTCAGTTTTGTTAGCTGAATATCATTATTTACTGAATATCTTACTGCACAAATACTGAATACATACTTTACAAGTTATGAAGTTACAGCTGCCTATTCCATGGGTTCCTTTTTAAAGCACTGTTTTCCTACAAGACAATTTGGCCAACAATTAATAAAATAATGGAATAGCAAAGGTATTTCTTGCATTGAGTCCTTAAAATCCAATGCTGTACTTTATAATCTCTATAATGATTTCACAAAGTTTTGAGAATATACCTCATGACTATTGCTGCACTTGCCCATACAGACAGATGGGAAAAAAACCAACATAGGCTGTTATATAGGACAATTTGCAGATATAATTTCCAGCTAGACTGAATCAGGTTTGATTAGAAAGATGGGGCTGAAGATACCTTGTTTTTTTTAAAGTTCTCTTCTCCTATAAGGCACTTTAATAGCCATAAAATGTTTTCAATAAAGAAAAATCCACATATGCAAAGGTAACATTCTGGAAATGGATTTAGAATATTTTGTGATGGAATATCTAAAAAGCTGTCTCACTACCAAAAGTTGCTTCCAGTCTTTTTTGTATACCAAGTACCTCTACTATTCAGTCACATCCTTTACCCTTTGGGCCTGATACATCATCCACTAAAACCTGTTTACAGCCTTAGTGGCCTCTGCATCACAGAGTCCCTTCACTTCTTATCCTGCACTGTTAGACCCTTACAAAACCAAGTGGCAAAGTCAGTGGATGACTTCAATGCCTTGTCTGGTAAGTGTCTCTTAAAAAAGAATCAAATCCACCAGCATTTCATACCATGGAAATAATACTAACACTAATACTATTGTGCTATTATCTACATAAGCAATGGTGACCCACAAAATTAGAAATTTGGAATTTACCTTTTATTCTTACACCACTTTTAACAATTAGAAATATCATTTGTTCATTTATAAATTGAAAAGCAGAACACAGTGTCTGTCTATTACCCACCCCGATAAACTCATTCTGCTGAAACAACTGACAACAAGAACAGAAACAGTACATGAAAGATCCCACGGAGGATCAGGAACTGCATGCCTAAGTCTGTATGGGGATGCAGTTCTATCTAGCAAGAGATATACAGTATATTTTACAGAATGGATTATTAGTTCTAAAGCACCATAAGGAGTCTTGCACACCATCAGACAGGATTAGTTATTATTCCTCTAACTCGTTGTCTCCCAGTGCATATATACTGCTAGATATTTATAATAAGCTACATGTTTATAATTATAATTTATGTACATATTTGCACAAATTTTCTTGGAGAATGGCATTTTGCTATGAACTGAATGCAGAACCAGGAATCAAGAGCTTCTCTGTTCTAACCTTCACTCCAGTAACAGGTTCTTGAGTTTGCAGCCTTCAGCAAACCACTTCCAGCATATGTAAAATGAAGATACAAACACCTGCTTGCTTACCTACAGAAGGATACTGGAAAACTATTTAGCCTTCAGAGCCATAAGCCAAGTCTGACAAATTCACGATGTATCTGGCAAGGAAATATTGCACAGTGCACTGCAACCCAGTGTTGTTCTGGCACCCTATGGCATTTTCTCTTTGTGCTTTCCAGGCTGAGTTTAAGTTTCTGTTTGACCTCTAAACCTGTAGACAGTTACGACTGCTAAACTACAATCACAGAATTTGTCCCTCTGACTTTGGGAGGATTAATTAGATGCCTAAAGGTAAGGAATTAACCAAATGCTTGTAGAGTGAAGGCTCCATTTGGTGAAGGGCCAATTTTCCCAATTGATAATGTATAAATAAAAATCATGCCTAATTTGCTTCCATTACTATTACTTTATATATTATATAATTGGAAGTAAAATAGCAATTTATTTTAAATTGTTTACATACAAATCTTATTTTCTTTAAGAGTAGAAATCAACGGCCATTTCTCTTCTAATTTGATGCTGTCATCACATATTACAAAGACTAAGCATGAGGGGCTTTTTATTTTAAATTATCTCATTATGTACTGAAGTTAAACATTTGATAAAACACTAACCGACAGAAATATAAATAAATAAATAATAAAAGATAACATCATATGTTTATTAATCTAGGGCAGTTTCATATTTGATGCACACACAAGAACTTAAAGGATACT
>VYZT01047716.1:0-15372 GCA_013400735.1 Pomatostomus ruficeps
GTCTGGAGGGGAAACCGTGTGAGCAGTAGCTGAAGTCACTTGGTCTGTTCAGCCTGGAGGAGACTGAGGGGAGACCTCACCACANACTGAGGGGAGACCTCACCACAACTACAACTTCCTTGTGAGGGGAAGAGGAAGGGCAGGCACTGATCTCTGTGGTGCCCAGTGACAGGACCTGAGAGAAGGTCCTGAAATTGTGTCAGGGGAGGTTTGGGTTGGATATCAGGAAAAGGTTTTTCATCCAGAGGGTGGTTGGGCACTGGAACAGGCTCTCCAGGGAAGTGGTCACAGCACCAAGCCCGACAGAGCTCAAGAAACATTTTGAGAATTCTCTCAGGCACATGGTGTGGCTCTTGGGGTGTCCTGTGCAGGTCCAGGAGCGAGACTTTGATGATCTGTGTGGGTCCTTTCCAACTCAGCAAATTCTGTGATTCTTTTCTATGATTTTATGGGGCTTTTTCCTGATTGTCATTGTCCTGATGTCTGTTGGTAAAAAAAGAAGTGACTTTCAGTTTTCCTCTTCTTAAAAGGCAGGTTTATAATCCTTGGATTTGTAAAATTCTGAGTGCTGAAGGGAAAATTCTTGTTGTAACTGTTCAGAAGTGATGATTTGCAACCAAGGAATGCTGGGGATCATGGACCCATGGATGGGCTGTGGTGCCCCGTGAAATTGCTCTCAGGTTTGGTGTTGTTGCAGGTGTATACAAGGAATCTGATTGTGATGTATTTCTGCAGACTCTGTGTAGAACCACTCCAAGCAGAACTACATATCGCAGTAGGACTCTGCCCAGTGCATTGTTCATTAAATGTTTCTTTTATGTTTAAGTACAAACATAATTCCTTACATAATTCACCTTGAGGGGTACCATAAAAATTGCCTGACAGTGCCTAAAGCTCAAACCCAGCAAACAAACACAGAAAGCAAACACCTCCTCCCTTCAGCTACTCCAATTAAAAAATGCATCGTTTTGAAGACTTCACTCAATGATTGCATAACTGTGGTTTTCAGTGTTTTGTATTGCCCCTTCCATTTGTACCATGAGTGCAGGTAGCCTCTTGCTACCCCTTCCCCATTTGATGTCAGAAGTAGTGCTGAAGTGCATGATACAGCAGACACTCAGCCAGTGAGACAAGAGTGCACAGCAGTCACAAGTACAAGGACAAAGCAACAAATGGCTGAGGAAAGGAAAAGTCTCATCTAGTTCTAGGGGAGACCAAACGCCTCCAAAAAGAAAAATATTTCTTTTTCTCCCTTCCCTTTTGTTCCCCTCCCTTCCTCTGCCCATCCCCAGAGATGTCAGCAATGACAAGCAGTACCTAAACCCCCGAGCCCAGGTCATTTTCAGACAGAAAAAAGCCACTGCCACCCTTCTCCAAAAAGCTGTTAAGTGAGCTGTATTTTTTTTTCTCATCCTTTTGTATTGATCCACTTATCCTTTCATAACCAACCAAGTTTTCTCATGGGTGGCTCAGTCTGCATTCGATGCGATGATCATGGTGTCTGCAGAAAGCCAGTAGGTTATGCCAGGCAGCTCCCCTGCTCCAGCACCTTCAGTTTGATGCCAGCACACTTCATGGCTGCCAGCATGCAATGACTGACTGTCCTCCTCCTCCCTGTCTTCTCCATTTGGATGCAGTGAGGGTGGATCTCTTCTTTGGGGCACTGGTAAGGCATCAGACAGGAGCACTGGGTCTGTGTCTCTGGAAACGAATGTATGGAAATTTAGCATCAGATATGATGACTGAAACCAAATTTTATACTTTGATGACATTTCAAAGTCCAACAGGGAAAACACTATTGGATGTTTGTGATATATTAGTTACAAAAAGCCTGTAGTGCATACGCTAGATGGTTGGATATTAGGAATAGAGACATAACCAGCTTTAAATAACAGTTTTTGCAGCAGTGCCCCATACAAAAGCAGAACTGATCTAACTATTTTTATCCACTGGCTTTCCCTGACTTTTCTTCTAAACAAAGATATATTAAGTTGACTTTCTATTCCCAATTATCCTTGAACATAATCTTGCTATGAAATGGAGTCTTAAGGTCCATATTGTGTCAGCTCCTATTTCATTAAAGCTCTCTTTATGAATGCTAAGCTACCTACTGCTGGCCTGTGGTAAAGCTCAGTCCTACCTGTTATTTCATTACCTATTTCTGATCTAATCAAGTTCTCACTCTTTATGTTCTTTCCCAGAAATTCCCTAGGCAGAATTTCTGCCTTCAGTTTTTTAAACCATGAAAAATGTGTGCTTTCCTCCATTTAGCTTCTTTCATGGTACTGCAGTATCTTCTCTGCTGCATCTTATGTCCCTGTGTTGATACCAACTACTCACTCTCAGTAAAAACCAAACTTTCATTTCCTAAATATTTGTGCATACTCGTGAAAAGTGGACTTCTGTGGGGATGGTAAAGAGTCCAGTTCTAATGTCTTAAGCACCACAATGACAACTAATTTTATTTAATGTTTTTTCGCCCCTCTCTCTTATTGTTCTGAACAGGCTCCTCTGTAGGCTTTTGAGATAAAAACACTGAAGTACTAGCACAGGATCCAGCTTGAAGACACTTGCACAGTGGAAGCAGAGCTAGGCTTCTTAGAGGCTCTGGAATAAGTAATTAAAAAAAAAATTACCGCCATTTTCCCAGGAGCACAAGTGCCTACAGGCTCCACCAGGGCATGTCCATGGATGGACAAACTTGGTCACGCCTTCTGCTTGAGCTCACAAGTAACATCTTATGCAATAATTTTACAGCTACCTTCTTCAAATTCAATGCTGTAGAAATCTTGCATCTTCAAAACAGGGCTTAGGATTGCTGCACACTGCTGTTGCTGTATTTATCATTAAGTAGACTGGGTGCAATAAGAATCAGATTTGTCTCTGGCTGCAAGGGATGGAGTGAGTCTATCTGTCACTCAGCCTTTACCTGGCAAGCACTTGATGTGCATGGAGGCAGTCAACACCTCACACATTTACAGGAAAACCTACTGCTCTTACCACCTGGTTGCATGGTAAATAGCCAAGTTGCACAGCAGTGTTTAGAGAATAATCCTCTTAGGGATTTTACCAGCTTAGCGAGTACATTAGAACTCTTAATAAACGCAGTTTTCACATATGGGTATTGGCAAATTTTGACATTAAAATCCCATTAAGCCTGATGGCCCCAGTCTTGCTTTTGAAGTAGTATCATGATTTAATTTCACAATATAATTATATGCTATAGAGGGTGTGGCCCAAATTAATTTGTGAAGTATTAACTAGGGGCTAGTAGCTTCACAGGGAATGGGTGAAGATATTACCAACTACATTTTTATGATTAAAGATTCAAATGTTAATTCTCCTGAAAAAGTTCTCTTAATCTCCAAGTTCCTTTTGTGCCTTTCTAATGGGAAGTAACAACACTACAGTAGTTGTGAGTAAAGAGAAAAGGCACATATCTAAGTGTAACACTAGGTAGCAGGGACACAGAACTGACCACATTTCCACACTCCTTGTTCCCAGAGGGACCACAATGTCTGTAAATCCTGTTCTTGGAGCTGTGAAAGAGTCAGCACATTTTACTTTTAGATGCAAAGGGATGGCTAAACTTCACCATTCAGAAGACATACCTTGACAATCCTCCCAGTCATAGCAGGTGTCATAGCCACAGGGCTCTTTCTTCAAGCTATTTGTAGAGAGCTTTGCTCTCTCAATAGCCCAGTCTAGGCTGGAATTACCATGGCAAGGACCAGCATGCAAGAAATGAAATGACTGCATTCCGAGGCACATTTCAGCTGAGTACTGACAGCTGGGCTTGGTCACATTCTGTCCAGAAGCAGCATGTAGCACACAGATGTCTTCTGAGTAGTGGCTGCCCAAAGGAAGAAAAGAAAAATTATTTTAGCAGGCTGTGGAACAGGTCCATGCTTTTAAACAGTTCATCAGCATCAGATCAAACACAGCAAAGCCATGGCCAGGCTGGAGATCCATTTAAACACCTAAGGCTGCCCCAGCTACTGTTGGACCTGGACCTGATAAAACAAGTATTGTGAGATGGGGAAGCTTTGGTCCTATCCAATAGTTGGGAGGTGAAGGACATGTGTCTGTACAGGAAAAAGGATATGCTGTTGACTCCACAAGGATGTGAAATTTCCACAGGCCCTGGGGTGGCTTTTCTGAGCTGTGTATGCAAGTCTGTCTCTGATGCACAGTTATCTTGGAACCAAAGACAGGTAAAAACAGTCATGCTGCTTGTAGTTTCCTTTTTTCTATATTGCTCTCGGTTACTGAGTGAATTCATTCCTAGAAGGTGACTGCATTTCCAAGCAGCATCATTTTGTGGAGGTTAGTCATCTCCCAAAAAGAGATCATAAAATCATAAAATGGTTTGGATTGGAAGCAATCTTAGAGATCATAGTTCCAAGCTTGCATGCTCCTTGTGCATGGTGATGACATTGCAGAAATAAAGAGAAAAAAAGGAAGAGCTGGGGTCTCCAGCAACAGAGAGCAGTGTAGATGAAAAGGATGTGCTGTGGTGTCTCATTACATTAATGTAATTGGGTCCATTAGGGAGAGTGTTGCCAGCAGGTTATGGGAGGTCACCCTGTGTATCTACTTGGCCCTGAGGCACATGTGGAGAGCTGTGTCCAGTTCTGGGCACCTCAGGAAAATAGAGATATGGAACTCCTGTAGCAGGTGCAGTGGAGGGTTGCAAAGATGAACAAGGGACTGGAGCATCTCTATTACGAGGACAGGCTGTGGGAGCTGGGCCTGTTCAGTCTTGAGAAGAGACAACTGCGAAGGGGACCTCATCAGTGTCAGTCAGTGTCTGCAGGAACGGGACAGAGGAGGGATCAGGCTTTGATCAGTGGTGCCGAGCAAGAGGACAAGAAGCAATGGGCAGTAAGTCATGCACAGGAAATTCCACCTGAATATGAGTAAGAAGTGGATTACTGTGAGGGGAACAGGTTGCCCAGAGAGGCTGTGGAGTATCCCTTGATGGGGATATCCAAGAAACATCTGAACACAATCCTGTGCCACATGCTCTAGGATGGCCCTGCATGAGCAGGGGGGTTGGACCAGGTGACCACTGGGGCCCTTCCAACCTGACCCATTATGTAATCCTGTGATGGTTCATTTATTTCATAGGCTATAAACAGGACTGTAATTTGAATACAGAGGAATCGCTAGCTAATATCTGAACAGAGAGTGGTCTTGATTTGCAGTTGTCTTTTTCTGCTCTTCCTGTTCAGTATCACAGTGGTCACTTGGTCTGTCATTAGAGAAACTTTTGACTTCCAATTACAGTACTTACCCACAATCTTCTTTTGGAGACATACAAACACACTGAGATCCAACCTGCTTTTGTCCTGGATTGCAAATACCTCTAATTTCAGTTTGCACATCTGAAACAACAGAGTGAAAACTACTGTAACTACTAAAGAGCAAACAGAAATATTTTGCATTCCTACTATAAAAGCTAAAATGGATTTATTACAATCTGTCTTAAGTTTCTCTCTTGAAAAAGCTCCCTGACTGGCATGCTACGAGTATTTTCATCAGTCTTTGCAAAAATCAGTAGAAAATCCTGTTTAACAAGAGAAGCTGAAGTTTCAATAGAATGCATTTTCCTACTTTGCTTTCATGAAGCCTTGTTAATACAGCTGGAGTTTGTTTTGTTTTGGTTTTGGTTTTAAGCAATCAGTTGCAGTGTCTCAATTTCATTATTAAAGTATGCAGTATATTGCATCCAAAAATTCTGAACTTCATGCAGAAGTTTAGAGCTGAAATTCTGTCACCATGGGAGGCACACAGTACAACTAAAATTAATGAACAGCTGCTATATGTCTTAAACCCAGTCATCAGCCTCCTAGTTCTAGCTAGCTGAAGTAAACAGTACTGTTAATACCAGCAATATGGAAACAGTAAAGTATCTGCAGGCATACTAACCTTTTTCACATGTAATAGACCTCAAAATAGGAGGTATCCAGGACAGGTCTTTCCCACAGGTATACTTTGTGTGACCAGTGACTATATACCCAGCTTGGCAGCTCAGCTTCATTGTTTCACCAATGTTGTACTGTTGCTTAAATGGGGAAATTGTGACACTCTCAGATATTAGTGGCCTGAGGCATACTGAGGCTGTAAAAAATAATAAAAAACCCCATAATTCTTATTAGTTAATGCTGTGCGGATATTTACAGAAAATCATAATGCTATATCTGAAGAACCATATAATGATCCTCAATAACACTGAACATTCATCTGATGTTCAAAACTAATAAAAAGTTAACATAATTAAGTCTACAATTTTTCAGTGCATTGTCATAGTATTTAAAATATTTTTCAGGTAATAACTAATAATGTTTCTCATTCATGCCCATATAAGTAATTTAATTTTGCTTTTTAAAAATAGTAAGAATGGTATTTAACAGCATATTTTAGTTTTTCTTCTGTAAATTTAACAAAATCAATGGCAATAGAAAGCTCATAAGTATATTCAGGTGGGGGTTTTTCTGTTAAAATGGAGACTAAGTCAATGAAATCACACCAAGTTTTAGAAAACTACTGAAATCTCTCTTGTTAGCAAACACAGATCAATTCCGATCTGACCTATAAATCCCTCAAGGCATTGATTTATGGTAGGGATTTTCAAGGTGGCCTGGGAGGTCGTGGTTAGAAACACATCATCCATTTAATATAAAAGATAGTACATAAATTTCTATGAGAATGATTTCTTCTTCATAACTGTATCAACCTAAAAATGTCTGTGTAAGTCTGAAAACAAAAGGTGAGTCCTCTTTTTAAAGGTATTTAAAACTAGAAAAGAGAAGGATCTCACAACATCCATCTGAGGATTTTCTAATGCCCTGGATATTACAATATCCTTACAATGCACATAATAGTGAATGAGGAGTGATATGGTGACTCACGATGTTTTTGTCATGTCTACATGAAATACCTTCTTGAAATCCTATCTTTTCAGATATCTTAGAGAGGTTTTTTTAAAAAAACCTGTATTAAAATATTTTTGTGTCTTTTTCTTCCACTTCTATTTTGTTGCTGTGCATTTTGTTTGTGTCCTCTTTCTTACGTTGGCACTCAACATGTTGCTGCGTCCAGGTTTGATCTGGCAGACACCGAAGGTATTGGTAACCAATGAGGCTATGACCACTCACACAGGCAATCTCAACTTCTTCCCCCACAGCATACTGGTTCTTTTTATTCTAAAAAAAAACCCCAAACCATTACAACCCAAACCAAAAAGCTCTGCAAGGATCTATGGTAACAAGACTGGGCATTGTCAAAGGAAACAGCAAAATCCTGATAAGATGTAATGAATGCAAGCTTTTCCTACTCGGAAATATGAGTCATCCACTCACCAATATAATGATAAGTTTGTCCAGTTGCAGTAACTGATGTCATGGTTACAAAACAAGGATCCAAGGACCACTTGAAAATGGATTTTACCTTGACTTTTCTTCATTTGCTGGTGTAGTGTGGTGGGCTGAGTCCCACAGCATTCCTGGAACACACCAGCACTCTCTCTAGCGCAGTAGCTAGATATCAGGTACATACAGCAGAAAAGCAGTAAAATTTCCAATCTCTGCAACTAGTACACTTTGCTTCTGTATCATTTTTTCATGCTCACCCTGACAAAGCCATTTTCCAGTGTGTCTGGGCTAGAACATCCAGACTCAGGTTCACCAATCAAGACATTCTCTTCTCTCCTGGCTTCATCATCATTTATACAAGGAGCACCTCTACAAAGTGAAAATTTGCTGTAAGGACGTATCTTAAGCATTCATGTCACCAAGTAACAATGAAAGAAGGTCAGGAGAGCTGTAAGTGTGTCCTGTCATCCTCCCTCCATAATTTTATTTTGTTAAATAAAATATGGTAGACAAAAGTACAGGTTTATAGTGGGGAGAACTTGAGAGCAGTAAAAAAGTGCTAAATGCATCTCTCAACATAATTAATAACAAGTTTTTATACAGCAGGAAAAAGAGGCAACAAAGAACAACATAACTGGAAGTCTCTAAATAATCGATATAATTCTATTGCAACCAGGCAGTGATTAAAGTTGGCTGGTCTCTGTGAGCATGGAGCTGTACAGCCCATGATGTCTAACTGAGTAACAAAGAATAGTGGAGCCCACTGCTTGTAATCCTCTCCTATTCACTCCAGAATCTCCTCTGCTGTCATTACAGCAAGGGCAGTGAAAATCCTGATTCAGCTCTTGGTCCCAGCAGAAAAACTGATACCTTGGGCTTGAAGATGAAAAAAACTGACCCAGTTTGGGGTTAAGATTTGAAGTTGAAACCATACTAAAAAGGTACATCAGGCATACTTAAAGTTGTAATATGAGAAACTTGGCATCTTCTTCTGATCTCTCTGCGAGACTTTCAGATCTAAATCTCTAAGAAAAGAGGATGTGATAGCAAAAAAATAGAAACTGTGAACTCCAATGAAGAGAAGCAAAAGATTTCTCCATGGCTTTGGAAAAGAAGCCATGCAAAGCCACATACAAGATGTACAGACGTACTTTAATATGCAATTCATCAGCAATTTTCTAGGAATAAACAATTAATAAACCCAAATGTGAAGGAAATTGCAGAGATTTTCAGACTTTTCCTTCTCTCTGCTCCACTGAAGAAATTCTGAGGGGAAAGTTGTCTGCTACTTCTCCTTGGTAGTCACAGAGCCACTCTGGAGGGCTCCTTACCTATCCCATGACTATGGAGATCTTTTGATCTTTTTACCTGTCTGTGAACACAGAGATGTAACAGTCCTCCACTTCTTCTCGCTGCCCTTCACATGGCTTCCCACCATTCATTGGGGAGGGGTTATTGCATTCCCGGGTCCTTCTTGTTTTGAAGGAAGCATCGCACGAACTCCATTCAGACCAGCAACCCCATCGGCCATCGACAGCAACTACAAGGAATACAAGAAACACCATCTTTTGGCAGACCAGTACCATACACAGTATTTCTTTTAGGGCCACATATGAGAGGGATGATGGCAAGTTTGTAATAGCCATCTTGAGAAGATTTAAAGTTGTTAATGTTAAGGGAGTAGATTGCATCTAGAATATTAAGTTTTCTAAGATGTGGCCAGCCAAATTCCAGCTGCTTCACAAAAACCTAAAATACATATACCTTTCTAGTTTTGGCTATAAGTAGCATTAAAACTCAGAAGCAACATGTTTTTTACTTTTATTGCACACGCAGATGTGTGAGCTTTCATAGTACTGACAAGTTTCTTAGATAGCTAATTATTTAATGAGTTTTTAAAGAAATCTGAGTTCTAACACCATGTCTAAATCACAAATCTACATCCCATGCCACTTAAATTAAAATATTACTACTGCTGTCTTCTCTTAACCCCTGGCATATTTTAACTGTACCACCATAAAACATGCATAAAAATTGTTACTTACACACCCTTTCTCTTCTGCATGCAACAGACTTTCTGTATCCATCTCTCTCTTCAGTTTTTTACTTCTTTCAAAGTATTCCTCGGGGTCAGATAATGAGATCTCTATCTGCCTAAACGACTTTACCTTATGTTCCCTTTTGGTTGTAGAATATAAAAGTATGTAATGTCTCTCTTGTTTTCCTTAGGTATGGCACTAATGCCAATTTCATTCAAAAATGTTCTTGCATTAAATTGCTCTTTAAATTCTCCAGAATGATGATTATGTTCTCTCTTCTTACGACAACTGAGTTTTCCTTCTAAACTGTAATCAACAATTTTTATCTTTGTTAGCCATTTAGTCTTAACCATAATAGGCTATAGGGAAAAATAAGCAATGGATTTCTTAATTTTTCACATCAATTATCTTTGATCTCAGCTTCACCTTTATTGCTAAATAGCTCATTTTATATTATCTTAATTATGTAGCTAAGGAATATTTTACCATGTCTTACACTTTCTTTTGCATCACGGCTGTTCAGTTGGATTTTTTTTATTTTTAATCCCTGTCTTTATTGTTATACTTCTTTGTACATCAGCATGTGGTGAGAAGTGCTGTGGATTTAGTAAGGGTAGGTTACAACAGATTGATCCCTGACAAAGCAATACCAGTAGGACCCTATTTGCACGATGACGCCATCACCCCAAATACCTGAAGTGTACCCTGGAGCCTGCATCTCGCAGTTTGTGCCGTAGGTGCCGGCCTGGCACAGACAGAGGCACTCTGTCCCTGAGAGCACGGGCCTCCCGTTGTTGGGGCACGGGGCACACTGACAGGGGTCAAACCTGTCTGCGTGCTCCCTCAGCGCTCTCCTCAGGTGACGGCGCTTGGTCACAGCACAGGGCACGTTCCTCACCAGGTCCACGATGGGCGACACCTGTCAGAGAGCCATGCAGTCAGCAGGAACCCAAACATCACAGGGCCCTCACGGTGGTAGCTGGAGGATTTTTAAGGCACTCCAGCCTACATATGAAGCTGTATCACACAAGAATTATGGATGCTTTAAAGGAGTGTGGCAGTGCTGTATTTATATATTATCCTGTTCATACTGCTTTTATTTCCCCAATTTAGGGCTCTGTGAGCCAGGGAAAAATCAACCAAGTGGAATACGATGTCTTATAATTCAGTACTCTCTCTCTATGTCATATAGGGTTTGCTTACATCCAGTCCCTGCCATGTCAAACATCCCTGTGCTGCCTCCAGGAGTTCAGCAGCTGCAGCAGGAGAGACCTCAGTGGATGCTGCATTCAGGCAGGTTTTGCTATTTGCCTCAAGTGCTACTGAGCAGCTGCTATACCAGCTGGGGAGGGAGGCAGCTTGCTGCACTCACAGCAGCACCAGCACACTGAAAAGGGGGTTGCTGTTTTATCTCAGTTTAGCTGTGTGTCATACTTTGCAATACAGGCCTGACAAGGGAATGATCCCAGGGGAAGGAAGTGTTCCCCGCACCATGCACAGTAACTAACTGCTGCCTATACCTGAGCTCCTGCTGGTGCTGGAGCATTCCATTCACATTCCTCACTCTTATTCGCTGTGTCCATGGACCATGCAAAACCGGTGTGCCTTATAAACCAACATCCACAAAAAGTTGTCCTAATAAAATTTTTGTATGTTTATGTTATGCCCATATTTATGTACATTCATATCACGCACAGCATAATCCCTATCTACAAGAAAAAATATCTGCACAGCTCTATGAAGAGCTGCTAACCAGTTAGTCTTTGCTATCTCAGTGTTTTTCTTGTTCTTCTCTTACCTCAAAATCAATCACCACAGGATTGTCTTTTGTTGATTCCAGCCAGTCTGTGAAGACTCTGTGTCCCGGAAAAGCCCCCTTTTTCTCCCAGGCCAGAGCTGCAGCATACTCTGACCTGCCACCTTTTACCAGGGAGACTGATCGTTCGGCTGACTCCAAAATGGAACCTGGAAGATGATTTCATCACAGTATTTTCAGACAAAGGTCTCCAAAGACAGTTGATGTAACAACAGAACTATAATAAAAAGTGTAAGAGGATGTTAAAGAACATACTAAGATTAATTTTTTGAAAGGATCCTTGGAAAAATGAAGTCAAAGCTCAGAAGAACAATCCCTCCTATGACAGCAACCTGTGATAATATTCCAAATGAAAGTGTTTGAGACCTGAGCCATGAGGGGATATTCAGAATGTAAGACAGTTGTAGAAAATGCACAGAATGCAGCAGCCTCCTCTAGAATGGACACCATGGCAGGAGGATCTTTAGTCCTGGCGGTAAACATCCAAGTAACAGAAATTAATTAACTACTGAGGACAAAAGCACAGTTGAGGTGATGAAATCCCTGTTCTTAGTGAGGCAGAACATGATTTCTGCTGTTCTTATGGAAAACGTGCCAGCTTTCTGCAGTTTCTGAGACAGATTTCTTCCACCCTAGTACCTAAATGTCTGCTTGGCATGAAGAAGTTGGGAAGGGAAAGTCAGGGAGTGTGTTATTGCTGCCCAACTCTCTCAGTGAGCTCTGAGCAACCCTTAAAGAAGATCAGGGACTCAGTAATGAACACAAATTTCTAGCTGTGCTCATTTTCCAGTTCAGCACCCCTGGCCCTGGATCCAGGGCCAGGGGTAATGTTTGACACATCTGTGACCAACAGGAGAGCCAGTGCCACTAGATTCCCAATGATGGTTCTCCAGAGCAGGGGAACAGCACCCCTACCTCATAATTTCTTTTATAAATAAGAATATGATTTCAAAGCTTGTTAAGACGCAGACAGTGAAACACTGGCTCCTCTGACAGTGGTAGAAGAGTATCTGTAGTTCAACAAAGCTGAGAGGTCACCTAGGGCAGCTGAGGGGAATGGTATCTCTCAGGGTAAGTAACAAGATATGGGCCCTGTTCTCATCATGGTCACCTTCATGTGTCACAGTCATCCTGTTTGTGGTGCATCTGGTACTGATTTTCTTTTTCTTCCTGAAGAACACACGCTTGGTTGTTTCTGTTCGGACACACTCTGTTGATTCATCAATTGACAGGCCTAGAAGTACCACAGAGCAGCATGTTCATCACCATAACCACGACACATTGCAGGCACCATGCCCAGGCTCCCATGCTGAGGTGAGCCAGCTGGTTCCCCTGCTCCTCACCCACCACTGGAGACTTCACTACAGCAGGTAAGTGCCTCCCCAGGTGCACAGAGCTGAGTCATGCTTTAGCCACCCTCCCATGCCCATGCAAGTTACAGCAGTGGCATTAACGATCACAGCTTTTAACTTTAGAGTTCCAGTTTTGTGGTATTATCTTTTCATTTTGGCCATCTGGCAGTCATGGGAAAATTTTAAAGTAATTTCTAATCCGAACCATCAACCCTGTGGACTGCATCCCAAAAAGTACCACTTACACCTCTCAGACCTCAGTACCACGCTAGAGGATGCTGGAACAGCTTTTCCTGGTGGCACCTGGTCTTGGTCTGAACGTCTTAAATGGTTTCCCTGAACACAGTAATATTTACCAAATAAGGAATCTTCTGAACTTTTCAAAGACAGCGCAGAGCAAAATTCTTTTCTTGCTCTATATGTAGGCAATGTGGTTACTGAGTCTGTGAAAGTCTAAAGAATTTTTTGCTGTTGGACAACTTACTATGTAGTGTAAGACCTAAAAACAGGGATGAGAAAAGCTGTTAAACAAATAATGATATTTTCTTTACATACCTGAGTTCTGCAGTTCCTCAGAGCTGTACTGGTAAAGAATATCATAGGAACCACCCATCTTCCCAGAGGTATAGTAATGAGTGCCAAAGTCATCAAATATTCTGCTGTATAAAGCATAGTTGTACTCCAGGGGCAGGTGGTTAAGTGCTTTTAGAAAGACGTCTGAAAGCTGCAGATCTGACTGTTTCATTGTGAAGTTTGCAACAGAAATTACTTTATGGACTCTAATAAAGTTGGAATTCTAGAAATAAGAAAAAGGGAGTCTTAGCACCTTCAGAGGGAGGTAAGTGCAGAGAGTAGAGGAGCCAAGAGTATATCCCGAGATACACTGCAAGAACTAAATAATCTTATTATCATGATGCTTTAACAATGTACAAAGGAGCTCTGGATTTTCCAAGACCTCTGCGAGGTTCCTGAGGGCTTTCTTGCATTGTAGGGGTATATAGCAAATATTCCAGTATTTGTATTCCAGTAACAAATAGGACTCACCAACCACCCACCAATCCAAAAGGATTCCTGCCATAAAAAATACACCAGCAATTGGTAATATGACCAAAAGACTCTGAGGAAGGCTTCACCTCTTAAGTGTTTGCAGCTAATCTGGTGGGTGGGTATTTTGAAGACTAACTCACTCTTAGGAAGTTGCACCATTTATCAGTCTGTTAAAACCAAAACTAAATCTAGGGATAAGGATCTCATTGAGTTCAAGTGTCAGGCTGTTAATGTTAGAGGTAAAAAAAAGAAAATGTTCAAACAGTGGAAACACAGAATCACAGAATCAGAGGATATCCTGAGTTGAAAAGGACATCTTCCACACAGTAAAAAATACATGCTTTTGAAAGCTTATTCGTAAGTTTTTGCAATGCTGGAGTCTGTTTATGTGAAAGCTGTACTAAGGATAAAGAAAATAAATAGTAAACACTGAAGAAGGGATTTGCAAAGTGACAAAGGGAGCTAATGGCAAAAGGCCAAAGCAAAGAGATCAAGAGAAAAAGGAGGGGTAGGAAACTGGAGCAAATAACCAACAGGCAGATAGGAAAGATACATTATAAAACACTCTGTGTTCTATACCTAGGTTCTTCTGCTGGATTTTACTTCTCTACTCCACTCCACTTTCTCAGTTTTCAGCCGTGCCAGCTAATGTTTCAGTCATGACACACAAAATTCCATGACACACAAAATTCCATGCCACTTCAGCAGATATTGATTCTAAAACTTCAGTTGATTTCGGTATGTGTTTTCATGCAATCTGGGAAATCCCGGGCACGAGTACAGACTGGGAGAAGAACTCATGGAGAGCAGCCCTGCCCAGAAGGACTTGGGGGTGCTGTGGGGGAGAGGCTGGACATGCCCCGGCCATGGCACTCACAGCCCAGAGAGCCAAATGTGTCTTGGGCTGCATCCAGAGCCCCATGGGCAGCAGGGGAGGGAGGGGATTCTGCCCCTCTGCTCCGCTCTGGTGAGACCCACCTGGAGCACTGCATCCAGCTCTGGGGTCCCAGCACAGGAGGGACAGGGACCTGCTGGAGTGAATACAGCGGAGGGCCAGAATAACAATCAGAGGTCTGGAGCACCTCTCCTGTGTGTGCACACTGAAAACATTATTCAGCCTGGAAGTCTCCAGGGAGACCTCACTGCAGCATTGTGATACTTCAAGGAGGTTTATAAGAAAGTTGGGGACAGACATTTTAGTAGGGCCTGCAGCAGCAGGACAAGGGGTAGTGGTTTCAAGAGGGTAGATACAAGCTACATATAAGGAAAAACATTTTTGTGATGAGGATGAAACACTAGAGCAGGTTGCCCAGAGAGATGGTGGATGCCCCATCCCTGGAAACATTCAAGGTTGGGCTGGACAGGGCTTTGTTCAACAGGGTCTAGTTGAAGATTTCCCAGCTGATTGCAGGTTGGACTAGGTGGCCTTTTTTGCAACACAAACCATTCTATTATTTTATGATTCTATGATTAAAGGATCAGAAATCATAAAGACATACTAGAGGACCAGTCTGCTGAGCTAAAAAAGGTTTCTGGTAAATAAAAATAAACTCATCAAATCTTCATATTTCTTCCATGCTGATATGGAGAAATGCATGGCATTTCAAGTGGCTAGGGCCCTCTAGAGACCCTGGGATAGTGATGTGAAATTTTTATGCATAAATTGATATGCAATATGTTAATTTATAAGCATATATGTGATATATATTCATATAATAGATATAAATTTTATATAAATATTT
>VYZT01047719.1:2101-42921 GCA_013400735.1 Pomatostomus ruficeps
TCTCTCGGCTCGCCGGGCCCGGCGCTCGCTGTCAGCCCCGCGGGGCGGCGGGGGCCGGGGGCCGCCGTGGCACGGACCGTGCTGCGTGCAAGGGTCAGCGGGGAAGCTTGAAGCCGGGCCCGTAGCCCCCGCGGGGAGAAGGGGCGCGGGCACCCGCCGCGGCCGAATCTCGGTCCCAGATGCGTTTTAGAAAGTAGCCGCAGAAGAGCTGAGATGAAAGAGGCTGATGCAAGAGAACTCCTGTCCCTGGATGGTTTTGTTTGGTCGAATATGCTGGTGTTTGTATGTGGAGAGGAGCAAGCTACTGGAAAAGTTTGTCTATTTTGAAAGTAGTTCTTGATGTCCCGCCCCCAGGACTTGTGGTGCTGTGCTGTGTCATTTAAGCGAGGAGAGAGTTTCCCTCTGAGCACAAAGCAGCCTGTACAGTCCCCTGAACGCTCAGCTTTTCTGGGAGAAATGGGCCTGGAGAATGGAAGGGGTTTCCTTTCATCCAGCCTTACTGTCCGTAGCCGTGTTGTGGAGATCTGCAGAAACGTCACCCACGTTCCACTGACACCTTTGATGATGTGATTGTTTTTAACTGGGCGGAAGGACAGAAGCAGGTGTTTAACGAGCAACTTCTGCAAACTGTGCAGTGACAGAGGAGCTTGTGAGTATTGATGGTGCATAGAGGGACTTTTATTAATGTTCCATCCCGGAGCCTTTTGGGGCAATACTTGGTGTCATCTCTACAGAGCAAAATCAATATCTTTAAATACAGATCTGCTTGTTCCCTTTTTTTTTTTCTGGGTCAAGTACTAAACCGTTAGGCTTTGCAAGCACCAAAAGTTAACGTAGATCTTAAATAGTTTCAAATTCCAAAGCTTGAGCAATATGTTAAAATGGAGAATGTTTTCTTAATAGACAGTCTGTGTGGTCCATCTTAATGCGTTTGTGTGCTGTCTTCATAGGGGACCTCTGTGCCAGGGCTTTTGGGAATGGTGCCATAAACAGTTACTGGGTGCTGGTAACAGAAGCGAACAACTGTGTGAGAAAGTTCCAAATCCCAAAAGCTGATGCCATGTAAGCCTGTCAGTGCACATACTTCCTGTGATGGACTCCTTCACCTGCAGCTCTCAGGGGAGATGAGATTTGGGCAGGATGCAGCCTGGAGCCATCACCAGTGAGGATGTTTCCCCAGAGCTGGTGTGCCTGGCTGGGAGCACTGCACGGGAACACACTGTGCTTTTAAAACAATTGTAGCTTTACTTACAGTTGCCTGAGATGGGATTTGCAACGTTCCCTGGAACTGCCTTTTGCTGTTTGGGAAGAGCTGTTGTTGGTTTTTCAAGTGAATAGCTTCGAAGTTTGGGGGATTTTTGTTGTTTTCTCTCAAGTTTGTTGGTTGGTTTTTGGTTTGGGTTTGATTAGGGGTTTTGTTTTGTTTTCCTAATGCTGATTACTTGCCAGCTGGAGACAATCTGTTTGTCAGAGTAGCTCAGCTGGTTAGAGCAGGGTGCTGATAAGGACAAAGTTGTGGGTTCAATCTCTGTATGGGCCATTCACTCAAGACTTGGACTCAATGGTCCTTGTGTGTCCCTTCCAACTCAAACTGTTCTGTGGTTCTGTGAAGAACAGATCGGAGTCTTTGCTATGAAACCGGAGTGAGTGTTCTGCTGGGAGATGATCTGGAGAGTGTCCAGAAGGCTTAGAAAATATGGTCTGTGAGGAAGGGATTAAGTGAAAGGCTCCATTTAGTTTAGGCGTGGATGAGGGAAGGTGCTCCTATTCCCAGATATATTAAAGGTGACTGAGAATGGGGAAGTGGTGCAGGAAAGCATTATGCTTCAGAGCTACAGGGACCAGGGTAAGGGATAACCTATTAAAGTCACAGCAAGGAGACTTCAGTTAGGTACTGAAGGCACGGGGTTCTTCTGGCCAGATTAGACAAGCAGATGTTGGGACTGGTTGATCTCCCCCTCTCCCCCAGCAGAAATATGAGCCCCAAAAGTCTCCATCCTTTGTGAAGAACGACATGTGTAAAGCGTGACACTGTTCTTGCACCCTGCTGGAAAGGGACATTGTCCATCGCAGGTAATGTCATCTTGCCCCTGCAAGCCTGAGAGAGGAACAGATTCCCACACTTCTTCTGCAAGAGGATGAGGGTAGCACCACTATCTCACCTGCCTTTGATCCCTCCTCGCATTTTCTTCCCATTCCTGGTTCTACTGCCTCTACTGGGGGCTGAGCTGTGCTGGTGAAGCAGGGACTGCAGTAGTCTCTGCTCAGAGTTCTCACCCGGGAATTTATATGGATCTAATTTCTGTCTGGCCCTCTAAATCAGGAGCAGGAAGAGTGGAGGTTGAGTAGATTTCCAGAGCCCTTGGAACAGCAGTATTTAGAAGCTGGTGCAAATTACTGCAGCCCTGGCTGTTGGGACAGTTGTGGGCTCCTGTCTGTGGGCAGTGCCCTGATGCTTTCTGACTTTGGAAGGTGAGCACACCATGGAACAGGTGCAGCATTGCTGTTCCTCCTTTCTGAACCACAGTATGAAGCTGTCAGAGGCTGGTGTCAGGCCGTGTTTGTAGGCTCTCCTTGGATAGAAAGGTTTGGATTTTTTTCCTGTTCAGCTTCAGCATGCAAATGACTCAAAATCATGTGACACATCCCCCGAGCAATGGAAAACCGAGCTGGTGGGGGATGTAAGGCCGAGAGGGATGGGACGGGGCTGTGCTGTGCAGGTCCTGCCTGTGTGGAACTGTGGGTGCTGCAGCAGTATCAGGGTTTGCTCAGAGCTTGTCCCAGCCACCCACCTCTGTCGTGGCTCAGGAACCTAAAGCATTTCAGTTACAGCACCCAGCTAGAATTTAGTTTGGCTTTTTAGAGAATGGTCGATGAAGGCTGAGCAGTGCCTTTGTCACCTGACACAGCAGTTGCAGTGTTGGTGACGTGCAGGCTGTGGCTGCTGCCCCACACAGGACTCCAGTGCCAGTCTGAGCTCCCGTGTTTGGTTCACTGAAGCTGCTGCTCCTCCTTCACACCCCAGTGTTCATTAATGCTCCTGGCAACTCTGCCAAATACTGTATTTTGTCAGATAATGTATTTAAATTTCAGTTTAGAACACTGTCAGTGTGATGGCTGCGTGGTTTATTCACAGTGGGTTCCTGCAGAGCCAGGTCAGCTGGCGTGTGGCCATGTGCCCATGCTGAACCAGCTGTGGCAGGGGGACAGTGGTCAGTGTCGTGCTCTGCTCCAGCAAAATCAGAGGAGTATCTCCCTTGCACCAGCTGCTGTGTCTCAGGCAGCTTTAGTTCTTGTTTTACATAAAGCTTGTGTGTACATGTGTGCTGCCCCGTGGGGCCGGCTCTGAGGTGTTTTGCTCTTGAACCCACGCAGATATGGCGTGCAGGTCATGGAGAAGGTTCTCAAGATGGCTGAAGGCATCGACATCGGGGAAACGAGGTCATACGAGTTGGTCCCCAACAGGAAGCTGAAGAGATACCGCTCTCCGTCGGACAGTGAGTACCTTTGCCTGTGTTAGAGATAGTGACCCCGTCCCTGTCCCTGTCTGATGGGCATCACCGGGAGCATGGGGACACCAGTGTGCCATGGAGCTGCCTCTGGGACAGCCGGCACAGCAAACTGGAGAGAAGTGCCAGTGGTGTGTTTGGCTGGACTGCAGAGCAGTTCCCCCTCCTCTGCCGCGTGCGTGATTCACACTGAGTTCTATCTTTGCTTGAGAAAATACCATTTTTCATTTCAATTATCAGGTAATTGGTTTCCCCTAGTGATGGTGTCTGGAATCAAATACCTGTCTGGCTTTGTTCACCATGGTGAGGGGTGATGTTCTGACCCAAGGAAGGATTGTACATGTACATAAAAATGTGGAGCTCAGCTCATTGATTTTGAATTACAACCTGCTTGGAGCTTTGAGGGGATGGGGAGCAGAGATGATGCGTAGTTTTGGGGTTTTTTTCCTCCCTGCTGGGCCTGGAAGAGTCCTGTATATGTGAGCTGAGTCCTGTGGTCTCAGGGGTCAGTGTTCCAGCTGTCGCTTTTACGGTGGAGGAAATACAGCAGGCAGAGAGGACTGGCAGATTGATGGCTCTGTCTGCTGGCTTCTCCGTGGCACCTTCTGAGCTGCCTGCCCTCCCTCTGGAGAGGGGTGGGAATTGTGCCCAGGGGCGGGCAGGCCCCTGTGTCAGTCAGCAGTGTGGCTGTGTGAGGCACACATGGTCCGACAGCACAGGACTTCTCAGGGCTTGGAATAATCCCTAGCTCTGCCAAAGTTGCTTCCCTTACTTTGACAGCCAGCCATCTTTCTGTGCTTCCATGGGCCAGCTGCAAAACTGAGGAGATACTGCTCTTCTCCCGTGTTGTGTCTGTCACAGGCAGCTGCCCTGAGGGTTCTCCAGGGCTTGTTGCACAGACAGCATAATGAGCTGTTCTGCTGGCAAGAGCCTTTAGGTGCTGCTGCAGTGCAACCATCAAAATACAGACGGAGGAAGAAATGCAAACCTTGCCATAATTCATCAGAACTGATGGGCAGAGGATTTAATGCGTAAGAGCTTTGTCAGCTGATTTCAGTATGAAGGAAGGGCTGTTTTTGCTGTGTGCTTTAGGTGTTGTTTTCACCTGCAGCGAGCTGGGTGGTTACACCTGTGCTGTGGTGGTTGATGTCTAGACAGTTGTACTGCCTGACCTACAGCAGGACTGCACACACTGGTGCTGGATTAGGCAGCATTTTAGGGTACTGAGCTGGCGTTCTGCTCCTCCGATGAAATTACACACATGTACCACGTCAGCATGTGGGTGCTGAATCTTCCACAGGAGAAGTCTTGTGTAACCATCTCTTAGATGTAACGTGTTTGCTTGTCAGCTGTTTGATTGTCCCTTTCTGCAGTAGCTGTGCAGGTCAGGATAGTCTGTCTCATTTGCATTTCCTCTGATGAAGAAACAAGAGGTCTGTCAGTCACTGCAGCTGTCCCTTGAGGCTCGGGCAGATTTCTTCATGTTTGCTACCCTTTAGCCCAAAGCAATTACACTGAGAGAAAATGTGCTTCTGTTATGTCAGTAACAGCCCCGTGTGTTTTGGAAAGGAGGGTTCAGTATTACTTTGTTCCACCTCAGATGAGAAGACCTGAAGATAGTTTATCTGACATCATCCTGCAACCCTGCAGCGGAGTCAGAGCTGAGGCTCTAGTCCTCCTCTGGTCTTGCTGGCCATAGTTTTACTTACTTTAGTAGATTTGTAGGGATTAACTTCAGAAATGACCAGATGGGTCAGCGGACAATGCTGGAAGGCAGCATCATGTAACAAAATACGTAGAGATTTTTGTGCGGTAGTTGTGAAGGTGGAGATACCACTGTAGTGACCTGCACAAGAATGATTGGTTGTTTTTGATGAATTGTGAATGTCTTTTGGAAGGAAACCGTTTGGGTTTTGGCTAAGGAGTAGAAATCCTGTGTTCAGAGCCTGGAGGCTCCTCTTGAAGATCACTTTCTGTAAACAGTGTCTCCCTGTCATAGCACTATTGGTAATGTGTGATTTTCTTCCATCTAATAGGTCCAGAGCCAGAAGAGATTCCTGAGCCGCCCAAAAAGGTGGTCCCCAGGTTCCGAGTGCGACCACGCTTCGAGCCCATACACTTTGTCACCAGTGCTGAGAAGGATGGCAAGAAGGACAATTCTCTGGATAACCAAATGCAGGAGGTGAAACAGGAGGCAAATACAAACAGCATGGCACAGCCAGCTGAAAACTGTACAAATTCTTTTGTGAATGCACTAGAGGTGGATCCCCAGCTCTCCAGCTCGCCTGGGCTTGGCTTTGCAGGCCCAGCAGCAGCAGCCAAGAAGGCTGTGAATAATGTGGACTCTACCACAAGCAGCACGTTGCAGGTTTCTGTTTCCCCTTCAACTGCCCCACCTGCATCAGAGACTTTCCCTCCGTCAGCAATAATGCTGAAGCAGAGCTTTATGGAGAAACTGTCAGCAGCTGTCTGGAAAAATCTTACTAATCCAGATGCAAATACTGGGACGGATAAAATTAACTTCACGTATCTCTTGACACGTTCAATTCAGGCATGCAAGACAAACCCTGAATATATTTATGTTCCTCTGAAAGAGATCGCCCCTGCTGACCTCCCCAAAAGCAAGAAGCTCCTGACAGATGGCTTTGCTTGTGAGGTGCGATGTCAGAACGTCTACCTGGCCACTGGCTACGCGGGCAGCAAAAACGGATCCCGGGATCGAGCTGCGGAGCAGGCAGTGAAGCTGCTGAAGAAATCTGTGGAAGTTCGAGTTGTTCAGCGGAAGTTCAAGCACACCTACCATGAGGACCTGGTGGTGTGTGAGGCAGGCGTGTGTCGCCCAGATTTCCCTCCTGCCCTCAAACCTCATGAGGAGTTCGTAGTTGCCAACAGGGACTGTGTCCCGATGCAGCCTGGTACTGAAGCCATGAAAGGTTCCACGAATACCAACAAACACTGGACTAGTTTTGTCCTCACAGAGAATGCCAGCGATGCAATAGGAATACTTAACAATTCTGCCTCATATAACAAAATGTCTGTTGAATATAAGTATGAATTAATGCCCAACCGCTCATGGCGTTGTCAGGTGTATCTTCAAGATCACTGCCTGGCTGAAGGATTTGGCACAAAAAAGACCAGCAAGCACGCAGCAGCTGAGGAGGCACTGAAAATCCTGCAGAAGATGCAGGCAAATATAGCATCCCTCAAAGTGACCCAGGTGCAGAAAGTGGGCTGCTCGTCACGGGGCTCTGGGAGAAAGAAGGACCTGAAGGACCTGGTGATCTACGAGAACTCCAGTAACCCGGTGTGTACCCTGAACGACACTGCCCAGTTCAACAAGATGACGGTGGAGTACGTCTTTGAGAGGATGGCAGGCATGCGATGGAAGTGCAAGGTGATGCTTGAAGATGAATTCATCGCAGAAGCAGTTGGAGTGAAGAAATCTGTCAAGCATGAGGCAGCAGAGGAAGCCGTGAAAATCCTCAAAAAGACTCAGCCAACTGTTGTTAATAACCTGAAGAAAGGCACTGTCGAAGACGTCATCTCCAGAAATGAGATTCGGGGCCGATCAGCAGAAGAGGCTTTTAAACAGAAGATCAAAGAAGATAACATTGGGAACCAAATTTTGAGAAAGATGGGCTGGACAGGCGGTGGTCTAGGGAAGGATGGTGAAGGAATTAGGGAGCCTATTTCAGTAAAGGAGCAGTTCAAAAGGGAAGGACTTGGGCTTGATGTTGAAAGGGTGAACAGAATCGCTAAGAGAGATATTGAAGAGATCATTCGAAACTATGCACGCTCAGACAGTCACATTGACTTGACTTTCTCTAGAGAACTGACCATGGATGAGCGGAAGCAGATACATCAAATTGCCCAAAAATATGGGCTTAAAAGTAAATCCCATGGGCAGGGACACAACAGATACTTGGTGGTGAGTAGGAAGCGGCGCAAGGAAGATCTGTTAGATCAGCTGAAGCAGGAAGGCCAGGTTGGGCATTACGAGCTAATCATGCCCCAAGCAAATTGAACTGAGGTGTCCCCTTTGACCAGAGACTGAGTTTCCTGGACACTCGACTAAAAAAAGAGATGCTGCATTTTTTTTGTGGGTAATAATGACATTAACGTCTTTTACTTTGGCAGTATAATTTCTAAAACATTGTTAGGTGTTTAGGACCGACCAAGTTCTGTTCGAGAGCATTAGCACAACCCAAAATCAGTAATGCTGTTACTGTATGCGTCTTTGATATTACTTGTTCCTTCACATTTTAATAGTTTTGTAATAGCAAACACACATGTCCAACAAGAAGGAATTTGACATCATTTAAAATTATAGGTCCCTTATTCTTTTTGAGCAAGGAAGGACAAGAAAAGCCTTTAAAATAATTTAAAAAGCAAAGGAAATGCAGTCTGGGGGCATAAACCTGTATGTAAAATTGGTATTAATGACAACAAAAATAAAGTTTTATTTCTGGAAAAAAATGTTTTGTCACACTTTGTATAAAAAAAAGTGTGAAATCTTGATTATTCTTGAGAAATACATATATTGAGGTCTTGTCTCTGCTGTGTGTGTATGTACAGTATGTAAACCTTAACCAGTTTAGTGGTAGTTTTATTCATAGATTTCTACCTTGAGTCTCCCATTCTGAGAATCACCGAAGGCACCTTCATTCGCCAGCGAATGGGACTGGGAGCATTCCAGCATGTTTCTACCTTGGATAACGGCTGACATGTGCAAATACCATGGTGAAGTGTGAAATAGAAAAACTGGAGGTAAATGCCGAGCCCACGCTCAAAGATGCTCATGTAGCTTGTGGGGACTGTTATATAACTTATTTTTTTACTTGGAATATCAGATCTTTAATCCTGAACAAAACTGAATCTGTGCCTGGTTATTTCTCCTTTCCATCCCTGTACTGGTGCTTTTGTCTGGTGATTCCCCAGGAAACTCCTGGCCTTGCTGTGACCGTGTGTGTGTCTGTGGAAGCTCTCCAGGGCCGGCTTATGCCACTGGCGGGCCGGAGTGCTTCCGCCCTTTGGAGGGAAGCAGCCTCTGACCTCCGTCTGCCGGGAGGACTACAGCACGCGGTGCTCTGTGAGCCTCGGAGAACACTCACTTCATGCTTGGGAAGCTCAAAGGATCGGAACTGACCTTGAAAGAGCCAGGAGTGAGGCAGGCCTAGAGATGCTGGTTACTCTGTCAGCAGTGGGGGCTGCAGATGCTTCTGTCCCACTGAGCCCGTCCTCATGCAGCGTTTGTGTCGGGTTTCCTGGTGCCATGTCTCAGCATCACCTTCAGTTTTCTGCTGCTTTTATTTGCCTCTCTATCTCTTTACCCCCTCCTCTACCTTTTTTCCCACCTCTTGTTCTGTTCTGTTTTTAAATGCTCTTAGCACTGAGGTGAGGATGCCTAACCTCAGAATGTCCTGGTGATGAGCAGTTAGAGGGATTTTCATCCCTGCTGGGTGATGAGGAAGAAGAGAGACTGCCCTGGCAGGTGAGACTCAGGAAGCAGAGAGCAAGCGTCCTCTCCTCTGCCTGGCTGCTGCACAGCTTCTGCCTGCTTGGACTGCAGAATAACAACTTGCTGCTGCTGTGAAAAAATAATATGGCAGTCAATTCTGAAAGTAGTTTTTTTTTCGTTGTGTTTGGGGTTGTTTTATGTACATTATTCTGTACTTCTCTCTGTCTGAATTCTGCTCTCAAGAACACTGGGCTCTAGCAGATGGTGCTGTAGGAGTGGAAGAAGCCTGGTACTTCCTAGGGGAAGAAGTGAAGCTCCTCCTCCCTAAGCTGGGTATGCAGCAGGTTGTTAGTGCTTGGTCATGCCAAGAAAAGCAGTGAGAGTACCACTGGTATTCGAGATGAAAAATGGCTCTTTTGGGAGAGCAGCGTAGCCGTAGGCACTGTAGCGCAGTGGGGGCAGCTGGCCCAGGCAGGCTCTGTAGGACGCTGCCTTTGCTGTCCCGGGTCACGGCTGTGACCCCTCTGCCGTGCGGTGCCTGTGCAGGACCCGCTGTGGGGCTCTGGGTTTGGCTGCCCGGGCCTTACTGGGAGCGGGGAATGGCAGCGCTGCTGTCCCCAGGGAGGCTGTGGAGCCTCAACCTTCAAGAGAGGCACCACGGGGGCTGTGATGGAGTTGGTGAATAAAAGCCTTGCCTGAGCAAGGTGCAAAGGTGGGATTCGTTTTCTTTTGCACCTCCGTGCTGCTCATTTCTGGCTGCCTTAAGAGTCCACTCCATTGTTTTGGTTTTTTTTAAACTGGTGAAACACAAGAATAGTGGGAGTGCCATGAGGACCACTGTGGCCTTGGAGGGACTTGGCCCCCTCAGAAAGGGTTGTGCTTGCAGCAGGCAGTGCGGCTGCTCCCTGTAAGGCACAAGGCTGGGGAGGGGTACAAGCTGTTGTCACTGCAGGTACAAATCTGCATTAAATTTTTTGAAAGAGCCCAGCCCCTTCTAATTCTGAAGCTCAGCAGCAGAACCAGCTTTTCTTATTTGGCACTCCTCATCAATCCTGTCCCCCTGCTAAGACAAGAGGAAAATAAATGTAATTCCTGCATCAACTGAGCTCACGAAGTTGCTGTAGGTAACTCAGGCTCACAGGCTCCTCTTTGTCCACAGCCCGGCCCCAGCCCTGTCTCTCGTCCACTGCCCCTCCTGGCTGTAGAGCCGAGTTTATTTATCACCCTGCACTACTCCAGCCGCAGCTCTCCCCCAGCAGAAAGTATTACACAGTGCTGGAGCCTGACCCCACACCCTGGCAGCCCAGTTAAATAAGCACAGTTTTACACTTCTTGCCTATTTATACAATAAGCACTAAGGTTACACTTTATTTACAACTTTTGAAAAATGTACAGTTTCTTACATGGGTTACTTGTGCAAAGTTATACTTTTCAACTAACAGACCAATGTGCACACAAAAGACACTGGAACAGTGGACAACACAATTGCAGGTTCCATCCCACACTGCTGCTTAAGGTTCTGTATCCAAAGGTACAAACTTGCCTTACAAAAAAGTGACTGGACTTACAAATGTTTTTTTTTTTCCAGAATTGAAACATACTTTCATAGAACTGAAGGGAACGAACTCAAGCATGCAGCAGTAGCTCACACAAACCACGCGGTCATCTACGAAGAGCAGAAACTGCAGAGACTCGAGTGCCTACCCTGGACTTAATTCAAACTTTCCACAAGACAAAGTTAGATCCCAAACAACTTATCTTTCTCAGCTAAAGATAAGGGGCAGGAGAAAGACACCGGAGTAATTCCATCGCTGGAACAGGTCAGGTTTTACCTCTTCCCTAATGCGGAAGGCCTTTTGCTGAGTACCACAGCTCCACCTGGTTTTGTCCAGTAATGCCTCAGTGACAGGACCATAGAAACCTACTGACAGTTTCTGTAGGCACGTCCTTTAAAATAGTAATTTAAAAAAACCCAAAAAACGGGGCTTGTTTCTCACCCTCGGCAAAGATCCAAGTACCACAGCAGTAGTGATTTATGTAGATCTGTACATAAATCTTGCATGTAAACTGCAGAAGTAACAAGCATTCCAGGGTCTTACTAAAGCTTTGAATTGGAATCAAGTGAGGAGTTGATTTTTTAAACATGAGTAAAGGAGTTGATAAACCAATACAAAAGGGAAACAAAAGGTGATTTGTTCACCCAGTACTTAAAAATGCAGTGGGGTCTAAACCAATAGTAGAGGTAAGTGACCAGCCTGGACACATCAGCACTTTAGTTAATATCAGTTAAAAAATGTGTATGTATATAAACATCCCTTTTATCAAGCTACACATAAGCATCACTGTGTATAACACAATTACAATTAAAAGCTTAGTGTACACTACAGAAATGCACAATACTGCCCTAAGACTGGAGAGGGACCACAGAAAATGAACTCAGCATCAGTAACTCTTTTGCAAGTAACCCAAGTACAGAACGTTTGACTTCAAAGTGGGTGCGTTCTGATGTCCAAGGAGAAGAAGCTTCAGCAAGGGAGGGTGGCAACAGCACAATAGCTATTCTGCTTGCAAAGTAAATGCTAGGAGGAAAAAGATGACTTGGACACTTTGTTTATTTTCCTCATCAACAGAGTGTTCATTTGCATCATCCTGGGTCAACAGTCACGCCAGCTCTGTTCTACTATTGCAGAAACCCGTTTTTCATATTCCCGCTTATTCTCTTGGTATAGCTGAGCTGCCTGGCTGTTTGCTGGACTGTTCGGATTTGGCTCATCCAATAGGGACTGTGCAAAGAGAAAAAGATCCTTAGGCACTGCAAAGTACAGTTTTCCAACACGTTCTGTAAACTATCCACACTAGTCAGAGCAGAGGAGTTAGTCCAGGTGCAGCACACTGCATTCCTGCAGCTGGAAGGCTTTAGAGGCTTTGGCCACCAGCGTCACCCCTGCACAGTGCAGGTGGCTTCCTGTGACAGCCAAGCAATGCATCGCTGGTGGGCCCCTGCAGCGACCACGTGTGTCACTTCCCGGCCAGTTTACACCTGGGAAGGATTCACACTTTGCCCGTATCAAGGTAAAGCTGCTATACTGGCTCTCAGGAGAGGGGAAAGGTGTTTTTGTCAAAGCAGCCTAATGTCATTCTGTCTCTTCATGCAGAGTTCTTTTACCTGTATGGATGTTAAGATGGAGGAGACATCGTAAGTGGGGCTCCAGCGATTCTGAAGGATATCCAGACATATACTACCATCTGCATAGACTGGAAAGGGTAAAAAAAAACCAGCTTAAAACACAACTTGTACAGCTACTGGCTTTTTTCCCTAGATTGCCTGATCCTGAAAACCTGTGTACAGACAAACTGCAACAGTCCATAGTGTCTGACAGGCTGAAATCCTGCAAACAGGCCTGCAGGTAGGAAGCAGTGAAGCTCCTCCCCAACAGGAGCCTGAGGTATTTAAACTCAAGCCCTACTTATTTTCTCACAAACTTCCCTGTGTCATTGCAACTACCACTACAGAAAACCATGAACACATTTTAAGGCAAAAAAATTTTAGCTACCCAGAAGTGAATCAAACAAAGAACACCCACAAACAGTTGTCCACACTCAAGGTTTCCCCATGAAGTCTCTCCAACAGAGTCCAGTCACCTTCCTCACAGCAGCGACAGGAGACCCTTCCCTCCCTGCACTGTACCCACACTTGCCATGTTAGAAGGTTTCTGATATTTCTGCACAAAGCTGGTACTTGTCTGGAGACAAGGAATGCCTCTCCGGCCTTTAGTTACCAAGGAAGGGGATTAATTAAACAATTTTACTGTCACTGGCTATAGCTGGGCCCTAACATGACATTTCATGGTGTATCATTCTTACAGGCATTTTGGGGAAGAAAAGTGGTAGAGGACAGCTGCATTCGCTGGTGTCACTATGCTATGTCTACAATACATACAGACAGAAGTCCAAAGCACTGCTATTTAAGTACAGAACATTCTTCTGTAAGGCTTAACAGGCAGTTGCGTGTCTCATCAGTACTGTGCTGTAACACCTGAAAGGTAAGAGGCTCCTTTTATTGCCCCTTTCTTTTCAAGCCTGAGCACTTGCTCACATATCCATCCTCACCAAAACTACACAACCACACTGGAACTTTGCTGCCTTATTAGATAGTGGAAACTTTTATAAATAGACCTTTTATACAGCAAACTATAACAAAAACCACCCCAGCCCTCTCTTCCCCCCACCAAACCTCCAACAAAACAGCAAAAGTAAACCCAGGCCTTGTGTAGGTACTTACCATTTGGATGAAACATTTTAGAGACAAATCTAACAGTAGGTGGCTTATTCGGGTATTCTTCTGTGAATTCTATTGTGAGTTTGAAAGTTCCTGGAGTTGAAAGAGAGATAAGCAACGTTTATTCAGCATGAATTTACACAAGGGATGAGTAAGTAGCATCAATGCACAATATACACCGACACTCTTGTGCTCACACAGGCATGTTGGCTATGGAACACCCATTGTGCAATCCCACAGCAACTCCTCTACTCTCACGGAGTTAATCAGTAATGCTGGAGTCCCAGACAGTACTGGTGCAGGAGTGTTTCCTGTGACTTACTTTTATTGCCAAAAGATTTAGGTAAGGAAATAAATCTGCCCTTGGGGTTTTCTTCCAGAGAGGTTAATCCCAGCACGCTGTACAAACAACAGCAGTGGGTGTAGAACCATCTGTGTAACACAACGTCATTCGGTGAGTCCTATCTATGGAATATGCTGTCATGGCAAGGACCTTCTAATTTATTTGCTCTCCATTTCAAAAAAAAGGTCATGTTTCTCAACAACTGTAAGGTAATCAGGTCTTGCAGAAAAGTAGTATTGAATGCAGCATCCAAACCTAACACTTTAAAATATAAACCTGACCATTTACTTCACACTAACTGGTCTTAGAGAAAGACTGATTAAGCAGAAACAGAAAACTGTAGCTGAGTCTCAATCCAACCATTTTAACAGCCTGCACCAACGTAAGTTATTTTAGCCCTTCTCCTCAGGCTATGACAATCTGAGAATAAGAAGTCTGTCAACTAAGCTGCACACATGGGTTCAGGGGATTAAGGACTGCTCCCGATTCAGCTCGGTAACTAAGGAACTCTACCTACTCCACTGCAGACTATGTGAGCTCCTCCCAACCACGCTACCACCAAGAGCAACCAGCCCAGAGGCAGCTTAGGATGTTCCTGGGTATGCCCAGAGAAAAATATCTGAAGCGCCTTCATATAAATACACAGCTCTACTGTAGAAGGACCGCACCTGACAGCAACTGCTGCAACAAGGTGCCGGTGGGGCACATCACCTTTTTTGAAAGGGCATCCTTATGTATCAGTGACAGGTCAGATTCCCCCATGCTCAGTGTCCTTGCTTCCTACTGTGAGGGAGCTTTCCAGCATTAATATAATTAAGTTATTCCTTTGTTTGGCTGGCATACATGTGCCAACAACTGGTAAGCCAGAGAACAGATTTTTGGTTTTCCTTCCCCTCCCCCCTTTTTTTCCAGATCAGCAAGGACCTGTATGATTTCCCAGGGACTCCTTCCTTTATAAGGAGATAAACTGTAACACTGAGTTGCAAGAAATGAAGGTCATTGCTTTGACGTTTCAATTTGCAAATGAAGACACAGCACAGATGCTTCAGCACTTTCCCTGCAGCAATGGGAAGTCTCAACACTGAAAAAATAAGTTCATGCATGTTTGTTTTTATTACCAGCCTAACAGTGTAAGAGCAGAGAGCCAACACTACGCTATCTCACTGTGAAATAAACGAGCCAGAACAGCAGAGTTAGGATTGTTCAAATTAGTGGAAGTCTGCAGTGGGGTTTTCAAGTTTACTCCAGCTTAGCCCAGAGGCACAGAGCCAGGTATGAGACCAGCTTGAAACCCAGGACAGGGAAGTTGGTAACAACTTCTACCAGCTGTAAACATCAGCCCCTTAGAACCAAATGCTTAGAGATTTGACTCTAAATATTCTCAGCTCTCCCTGCCCCAGTTCTGGTTCCCAGTAGCCTCCTCCTGAGGATGAAGTGACTAAGCAAGCAGTAGGCTGAAAACCGAGCACAAACCATCACACAGGTTTGACAGTAATGAGGGCAGTTTAGTCTTAGAATCCATTTAAAATCACTGAAAGAAAGGGAAGCTATTGTCCCACAGAGACAGGACAGCACTACTTTTAACACGGATCTGGGCAAAGGGCTCATCTGGAGCAATGTCCAGCTGGAGTATCTACCTACTCAGATTTCCAAGTGAGGGCCCAAAGTGGCAATAGCTTTTGGAAATGCTCCACACTACGCAAACCCTCACTATTGAGCTTTATTAAAGGGCAAATCCAGAGATGTGACACACCGGAGTCCAAGGGTCACTCACACTGAAAGTCCACACGGGCCAAACCGGTATCACAACACACTGCTGGGGATGAGGCCCTCAGTGTCCAGTCCCTTCTGTCACTAATTTTAACGCTTTCAACTGGGATTTCTCACCATTTACCCTAGGACAGCCATTTTTAAACCATAAATTATCATATTCACTGTCATTATTGATACTGGGATCACCACTGATCTTAGGAGAACATTTTCTTTTCTGCCCTGTACTTACCTTGTTGATCAATTCTACCTCAGGATTTGAGTCCCTGACACAGCAAGAGAAGCTTCTGCACAACCTGTGCACCAGGCCCAGCAGCCCCAGCAAGCCCAGAGCCCGTGTCCCTGCAGAGCCCCCTCACTGCAGCCCCCGAGAGCAACCCCTCCATTCCACTGCCCACAAAGCAGGGACAAGCTCTTCTGCTCCCGCACGAGGATACAGGATCCGTATTCCATAAGCAAGGCACAAACCACACAGAAGACAAATGCCTCGTGTTCTCTTTTCAAGCCTCCTGCGCAATCACAGCAAAGCAGGATCCTACAATAGCTGAACTACTTCAGTCTCTCTGAGCCAGGAAACCCGCACTAACCACAGTATCATCATCCAGTTTCAGAGAAACAGGTCTAAATACTGGGACAGCCTGGGTTTCCATGGCTGTGCCAGCATTACCACTTCAGATGTCACACACATAAAGATTCTTAGAAATATGGTGAAGGGCAGGATAAATATCCCCAGGGTCCTACTGGAGACACCTGCAATCGAATCCTCTTACACCAGAAGACAGAAGTTATGCTGCTGATCTAAATTAGTGGTTGCTCCTAAGCTGAGCCAGCCTGTGCACTGAGTTGTGAAAACACCCTCCAAAGTCTGGGGGTGGAGAAGGATGGATGTCAGTTGCAGAATGCTGCACAGCAAGTAAACAAACGTGTTTTAACTTCAGGTTTGCAGCCCAGACAAACTATGACACTTCAGAAGTTGAGAGTGAAGAAGGGTCTCACCAGAATGAGGATAAAGAACAATAACTCTCATGATGCTGGAATTATTATACCTCTAGAATAACAAAAAACCCAAAACTTCACAGGCTACTTTCACAAGAACTAAGCTATCTGAAATTTTACAGTATCACCACAGAGTGAAAGAGCCTAAAAGTGAAAAAGAACACTGACCTGTAAAGGCTTCATGAGAAAGATTACAGAGTTTCAGTGTACCTTTGAGTCACAAGGGCCTGCACAGCTGCAAAGCAAGTACGTCTAAACTAACATACTAATTAATTTTAATTTAAATTCCCTTACTTTTACCTACATGAAGCTGAACTGCATCTGGACTGCACTACCATTATCTGAATTGTGCTACTCCACTCACTGAATGGAAAAGCAGAGCTGAGGCACCAACAAACCCTATCTCCAGGCAGCACTTAGTGCTTTGCTAGCATGCTAAGATACATGCAGAGGAGGGAAGATAAGCAGATAGCCTGCAATACAAGATACATCTGTTTTCCTGAGCACACAGTGTGAAAACACACACTTGGCTAAGAAAAGTGCAATCCATCACACCCTGAGATTACTTTATGCATCAACCAAAGCAGGACAGCAGCAGCAGCCTCAAGCATCTGAACCTCAAACTGCTGTGAGTGCAACACTTCCTCAGTATCCACGATAAAGACACAATGTTGCCTCAGAAAGCACAGAGGAAATCAATATGTCAGGGCTCTCAAAAGCAGCCTTCAACCTTCAGAAACTAAATGGAAATATGTGAAAAAAGCCCTTGTAGCATCTGTTAACCACATGCTGAGCTGGAAGAGCCTGAGCTAGGCAACAACCTGCATTTAGCACACTGCAAGGAGACAGCTCACTCTATCAGCAGCAGTGCTGCAAGAGCCGAAGCAGCTCTAGCAACCTCCACGCAAGTTTAAGAGAGCCCTTCTTTACAAGGGAAGGGAGCAAAATACATTTAGCCTATCTGTTCTATTATGCCACATTTTAAGTCCAAGTTCTAAACATTAGACTGCCGAAGCAGCTACTCCAGCAAGTTTCTCAACTAATCAAAATCAAATGCATTAAAAAGAATGACTGGAGTCTTCAGAGTTTTCTTAGGCTTGAAATATTTACAGTCTTCAAAATCTTCACAGAGAAATACAATCTGCAATTTAGAGGCACGTCCACAGGTGCTACCTCCAAGGATAAACAAAGACAAGGGAGTTAGCCAAGAACAACACAAGAGTTAAGGAATTTTTCCTATGCTTGTGTCATGAGTCATGGAAATCTAAGATTAATGATACCCTACACTGAAAGTATCTTTAAAAAATGCATCACTGATTTCAGTTAGACAGTATTTCATGTCTAACAGGTTTTCACAAGATGCTTAAGTACTCATACAGCATTAGCAAACCTATCAAAGATGGCACTACAGGTATGTTATTCCTACCTATTTAGTCAGCTTTTAAACTTAAAAAGTCCTTTCACTCTTAAGCCCTGGATGATACCAATTGTAGCAGAGTGAAATAAGTGACAAGCCACTGTTCTGAACTTCCTCCAACATTCAGCCCATTTCCTACTTCAGCTGACTCACGCTGGAACTTGCTCACAAAATACTTCCAGCATCAGAAAAATAATAGAACTCAAACAAAAGTCAACAGTTCTATGCCAAGTTTTTGATGGTTACCCAAACACGAGTGTTCCTAAAAACATGATCCAGAGTTCAACAGAAAAGTTTGTAGAGATCCTTAAAATGATTTATGATAGATTTAGTCTGTAGAAACTAACCTGTATATTTCTGTGAGTCAACACAGCAATGTAAATCTACAACACTTGCTGAGAGTACGATTAGAAAAACAATGTTTACATAAACCAGGCACACAGGTATGTGGTCAGGTGAACGTGCACCCACGCCCCCCCACCAGCTCCAGGCCCACACCTGTCGCAGAATCCACGGTAGTGACACCAAGGCCGTGTCAAACCACAGCACTTTACCCCGAGAAAGCCAAACACCAGCCCCGCACGCCGCACTTACCGTCCTCGAAAGGCGTCCCCTCGGGCCTAGAGGAGGGAAAGCAAAGCACAGCGTTACCCCGCTGGCAGCCTGGCTTCAAGCCCCGGCGGCTGAGCGGCCCCCGCGGCCCGCCGCCCCGTTTCCCGCCGACTCACCCGAAGATGACGGCGTTCCACACCATGATGTTGTTCTCGGAGGGGGCCCCGCTCACCCCGGCCGGGGGATCCTCCTGCAGCCTGCGGGGCACAGGGACCGTGAGCGCGGCCCGCGCCCCCCGCGCTGCGCGAACCGCGTAAACCGGGACGCTGCTGCGCAAACCGCGTAACCCGGGCCGGAGCTGCGCAAACCGCGTAACCCGCGCCGGCAGCGGCCGCCTGCGCAAACGGCGTAACCCGAGCCGGGCAGCGCCGCCGCGCTACGCAATCAGCGGAGCGCGCCTTGTCCCGCCGCCATGTTGTAGTGCCCCCTCCTCCCCCGGTAGCGCCGGGCCTTTCGTCCTCCTCCCGCCCGCCCGTCCCTTTACCCTCGGCCCGTGGCCTCGGTACCTCTTGAAGTCCCGCATGAGGCGCCTACGGGCCGGAGTGGACATGGCGGGCTGAGTGTTATAGCTCAGGCATACACTGCCAGAGGAGGCGCCGGATGCGGCTGAGGTTCGAGCTCCGACTGAGGCGGCGACGGCGCTGACGGACAGGAGCGATCGCGGCCTCTACCACTGTGGCGGGGGTGGGGGGGCCTGGGCTGCACCGACTCCTGCGCCGGCAGCCGGACGGTCCCGGGATGTACCAACGGCGCGGGGGGAGGGAGGCGGAGCCGGATGTGGCGGAGCCCCCGGCCCAGCCTCTACCACCGCGGGGGGCGGGGCCTGCGGGCGGTACCAACGGCGGCCGAGGGCGGGGGTGCACGTCAGCAGTGACGTCACGGGGCGGCGCTGCGGGCTGGGATCAAAACAGTTCCGTAGGGAAAGCGAAGGGCGGGCGCGCAGGCGAACCGAAACAAGTCCGCTCCCCGCTTCCCCGGGGCAGGCCCGCCTCCATCGCACGTAACGGTGACCTGGGAAGACAAACACCGTCACTCCAAATGCCTCCCTTTCTCCCTCTCTCCCAGATACATTGCTGAGCACGAGCATCCCTCGGGTCAGCTGGGATCAGCTCCCCTGGCTGTGTCCCTCCCAGCTCCTTGTGCACCCCCAGCCTCTCGCTGCTGCGGTGGGGTGAGGAGCAGAGAAGGCCTTGGCTCAGGGTAAACCCTGCTCAGCAGGAACAAAAACATCTCTGAGTTATCAGCGCTGTTTCCAGCACAAACCCAAACCACAGCCCCATACCAGCTACTGTGAAGAAAATTAACTCCATCGCTGCCAAAACCAGCACAACTTGCTACACTGCATTTTCTGCTTCCCCAGAGAATGTTTTCCAAGGGAAAACAATCTATTTTCTACGTTTCTTTAACAGCTTTTGGAAAGAAAGAATCTCTCTGCTGTTGTGTAAAGCAGGCTGGCTGGGCTCTGTTTTTCGAGTTTATCCTCGCTTGTAATTTCATATAATCCAGCTGTGTGGGGAGGCGGCTTCAGAAAGAGACACGGGAGAAGACCCACTGAAAGAAACAGAAACCTTGTTATCACGGCCCCACTGCAAACCTGCCGTTCCGGACCTTTCCCTGTTTAATGAGAACCGCGTGAGCTCTGGGTGCTTGCGAGGAACAGCCTTGCCCAGTGTCCGACCTCCAGAGGCACAGGAGCTGACGGGAGCCCCGCGGAGCCGCCCCGGAGGGCGGGGCCGGGCGCTCGGGGGCCGGGCCGGGTGGCTCCGAGCCCGCCGCCGCCATGCCCAAGGTGGTGTCGCGCTCCGTGGTGTGTTCCGACACCCGCGACCGCGAGGAGTACGACGATGGGGAGAAGCCGCTGCACGTCTACTACTGCCTGTGCGGACAGATGGTGCTGGTGCTCGGTGAGCCGGGGGCCGGGGCAGGCCGCGGCTGGGGGCGGCTCAGGCCGCGGCCCGGCGGCGCAGAGGCCCCGGGAGGGCGGCGGCGGGGTGTGGGTGCGGGTCTGGGATACGGGATGCGTATTCCTTTTCTCATATCTTTGGTGGGTGCAGGTCCAGGGTACGGGTTCCGGGTTCCCGGCGCGGGTGCTTGCCCGGCCCCGCCGCCAGCCCGGCCCCGCCGGTCCCCGCAGATTGCCAGCTGGAGAAGCTGCCCATGCGGCCGCGGGACCGCGCCCGGGTGATGGACGCGGCCAAGCACGCCCACAAGTTCTGCAACGCCGAGGAGGAGGAGAGTGTCTTCCTGCGCAGGTGGGCCCGGCCTCTGCACTCCCCGTCCCTTTGAGCCCCAGGCCCGGGGAAGGGGCTGCCCTCCCCGCCCAGCTGGGAGCCGCCAGCCAGGCACCGAGGCCCTGTGTCCGTGTGCTCTGCTCAAGCGCTGCCTCTCTTCCCCAGACCCGAAGGCATAGAGCGGCAGTTCAGGAAGAAGTGTGGCAAGTGAGTGACCTTTTTAGTTTTTGAGTGGCTTTTAGAATCTTTTTATGAGGAAACCATAGGGATCCAGAATGGGGGTTTCCTCTCAGCTATGCATATTTCTGTTTCCAGGTGCGGACTGCTGCTCTTTTATCAACACCAACAGAAAAATGCTCCTGTGACGTTCATTGTTGATGGTGCTGTGGTCAAATTTGGCCAGGGTTTTGGTAAAACAAACATATATACTCAGAAACAAGAACCTCCCAAAAAGGTAATTGGCTTGAGAGAAGAAGAATATCTTTGCCTTTCTAAAGGTTTTATGTATAAAATAACTTAATGGTGAAGGCAGAGGGGAGAGAAAAGAAAAAGGACCTCTGAACAATAACTCAATTTGGTGTCTTCTCCATGTCTCCCTTAAGTTTTCCTTGACAGAGGTCACTGCAGCTTGGAGTCATAGCACTAAAGGAGAGCAAAATAAACTTGAACCTCTAGACTGTGCCTGATGTTTAGGCTCGCTAACAGAAATGTAAATAGGTCAGGTTGGTAGTCTGCACAGTGATTCTCAAAGTCTGGCTCATCTACTGTATATCAGTGAGCTTGCTTCTGGTAATGACACCTCTAAGCCCAGAAATCAGTGAGCATAATTCCCCTTTGCCACCCACAGAGTTCAGGTAATCTTGATGAGTTGCATAAGAAACCTTAAAAGCTTTGGAAGGAGGAAGCAATCCCTACTGGCACAACTGTTGCCAAGGTTTAACAAAATATTCTTGTTTTTCACCCAGGTGATGATGACCAAACGGACCAAAGACATGGGCAAGTTCAGTTCTGTCACAGTCTCCACAATTGATGAAGAGGAGGAGGAGATTGAAGCGGTGAGTTTTGGATGCCCTTAGTGGCAGCCACATATCTGCACAGAGCCAGCGATGGTCTCACTGTATGGGTGAGGCGTTGTTACTTTGGGATTTGCTGTTGCAAAGTGACCTGTGTGTTTCAGAGGGAGATTGCAGACTCGTATGCACAGAATGCAAAAGTGATTGAGAAACAGCTGGAACGCAAAGGCATGAGCAAGAAGAGGCTACAAGAATTGGTGAGTGTTTTCTTTGGTGTTGAACACAAAGCTCTTAGATGTGTTGGCTTTGTACACAAAAGCTATCTTGCAGATCAGACTGCAAATATAGAGAGGTCCCGGTACAGCCACAGGCAACTTGCAGCTTTGTGAGGATGAGATTTCCTTTACAAGTTTTATAGAGATGTTCTTCTCATCTCCCTGAACTTAAAATTGCATGCCATTACCTAGAGAGCGAAATGAAGAGCAGCCAGCAGAGTGCCTTCAGGGAGGCTTTCTGTGACCTGCTGGATGAGAAACAAGGGAAGGGGAAGTCAGGCCATGGCTGTGCCAGCCTGTGCTCTCACACCTGCTTGGCAGAACAGGTCATTGCTGTGAGGCATCAGGGCAAAGTGAGGCTCTTGCTGAGGATCTGCAGCTCAGCTGCTACTGCAAGGGGCACTTGAAGAATAAATGTCAAGAGCATCACAACTGGTCTTACCTGCTGTGACAGGAGGGTAAGTAGATGGAAGGGAGTGGAAATTTGCAGCTTCCATCTGATGATAGAAAGTATGAAATTGTCTCCTGGGCATTTGGTCTTGGGCTTTTTAGGATTTTAAAGGTTCTTGTTTTGTATGTCAGTGGAGGAGGAAGTCAGCTTGAGCTACTCTTGCCCCTGGATTTGGAACTGAAAAGTTTGCATTGGTCAGACAAGAAAAGCAAACCTCATTGGAGCACTGAAGGGAAAAGTATCCAGACATTATTTAATTCTGCCTTAATTTTCCTATTCAGGCTGAGTTGGAAGCCAAGAAAGCCAAGATGAAGGGAACCCTGATTGATAACCAGTTCAAATGAAATGCTGTGTATCTGCTGGGTAGTTGGAGACAGGAGAAAGCTACCAAGAGCTATCACAGTTCTGTCAACAAAGCAGAAGTAACAGACAATGTTCAAGAATTGCACTGTGCTGCGGCCAGCTTGGAGGATGAGAACCTCTCTGTATCCCTCTGGGTACCACTCTTAACTCCAACGGCACTGGAGACTTTGCTCAAACTGCAGTTCTCTGCAGACCCAGTGTTATGAGCAGGCTGTTCCAGGTAGAATGTTTACTTTCAAGAAAATCTTTGCTGGCTGCCTTCTTGAGTTCACCTCTAGATACCTGTCTTTTTATTTTGTGGTTTTCAAATGTCTTTCCTTGAATATATTAGAACAATAGGTAACTGTACAACAAAGAAATCCTTACAAAAGTAAGCTCCATGCCTGTTGTTCATTTTGTTATTTTAAATGTGTCCAAAAGGTGCAGCAGCCTGAGCCATGCTGTTCCCACAGAGTCTGGAACAACTGGGATGCAAGGCTTGGGCATGGTGCTGCTGCTCACCCTGACCTGCCAGAGGCAGCCAGCACAGACTGGGCTGCAGCACTGCGGTGTCTGCTCCGGATGAACATCACAAGGCTGCAGTTGTACAGAATTACACTGTCACAACAGACACATACAAGAATTTAAAATCCAACCATGTTTTAAACTACTGTAAATAAAAACTGCTACTAATGAGTTCAAATACATAGTTGGAAGTTACTCATACAGCCAGTGATCATTAAAGAATACAACTGCACATCTGAACTAGCCCATTGGGCAAAACAGGATCAGTACTTGGAGTTGTGAAAGGTGAAGGAAAAATTGTTTCGAATGTACTGACCACTAAGTACTTGGATAGACAACATTACACATCAGTTTTTAAAGTACCTTGTTTGGGGAATAGTACTCTGTGCCTCTTGCGTGATGTAATAAGAGTGCTCTATAGCCCATGTGTTTGTTGTTCTACTTGGGATTAAATACCATGTTACAGATTTGAACTAAAATACCTTTCCTGGGATGTTCTTACTCTACCAAGAGTAAAATGTGAGCAATGAACAAGATGCTTCCATCTCCCACAATTATTATGGAAAACTTCCTATAATCAATAAAGATTTTCCATCTGGCTTTGTAACTCTGACTGGGAAAACCCAGATCTGCTTACCTAAAGATCTCTCCTTCCTTTCTTGGGAAGACAAGGTGTTAAAGAGGGAGCGAACTCAGCCCAGAGCTAGCAGACATGGGTCTGTAGATCCTGTGACAATTTAATGCCAGGCTGGCAAGCAGGTGTTCAGGTTAACTCACGCAGTGCTGATCTTGTTCCCTGCTGATCACCTGCTAATCTGAACCCTATTTCCAGAAGCCTGTGGCCAAAGGCCCTTGGTGGTGTGTGATAATTGGGAAGGGCAGGAGTGTGTGGGTACACAAACCCCTTTCCCAGTGTGGTAGCACAGTCCAGCCAGGCGAGGGCCTCAGGGTTCCTCTGGGAGTGATCCAAACCCGGGGTAACTGCAAGTTAAGAGGATGGGAGAGAGTGTTCATTGGGTTTCTGGTTGTGTTTGTTATTGCTCCCACTGTTGTTGTTTGTCTGCCTGGCTATACATACTAGTAAAGAACTATTATTCCTTTTCTCATATCTTTGCCAAAAAGCCCCTTAATTGCAAAATTATAATAATTCAGAGGGAAGGGGGTTATATTTTCCATTCCAAGGGAGGCTCCTGCCTTCCTTAGCAGACACCTGCCATCCAAACTAAGACAGCAGTCCATGACTGAAACAACTCCATCACAGAGAATCTGATCCAATACATTATTATTTATTTCTTACTTCTTCTGGAGGTAGTTCACAACAATGTAAATCAAATTAGTTTTTTCATTTCTAAATCTAAATGAATTAAAATATATTGGCTGACTATAGCAAAAGGAATCAGGGGCACCTAGTTCAAACAATTGATTATATGTCCTGTTATAATAAATAAAACCAGCCGTCCTGCAGGGTTTCCCATACCCTCATAGCAAATGGGCAACCTGCAGCAGAGTTCAGACCAAAGAAAAGTCAGATTTCATGTTTCTGTAAAAGTCAACATTTGCTTTTATAAGTCTGTAGGTACAGGTAAGTGACAGATTTGTTTGTTTAACTGAGCACCATATTATACATAAGAACTGGTCCAGATGTAGCGGTATCACAAAATGTGAAATAAAAGTGAAGGAGGGGATCTGTTCCAAAAGTAATGGCACACATGGCCAGACTTACCTTACTGTGTTTCATGACTTAGTCCAGACCAGTTTTCAGGCACCTTCACAAGACCTTAGTCTGATTTACCATGTCAGAACAGCTCTGGATGTAGCAATGCTGCCTGCTGCCCCATAACCTGTACAAAACCTCCACACAATTTGTAAACACTGAAGAGAAGTGGTAACAGTGAATCCAACCTCCTCAGTGTTAATCACAGCTATGCCTGGGGAGCAGCATGGAGTCCTCCTTGCCTGCCCCTTGAGGGGAAGTTTCTGGTCTGCCCTTACAGCTCTCCTTGTGCTCCAGTCCGTGCTATTTTACTCACTGACTGATATGCAGATGGCTCACTCTGACTCCCTAAACTGTTGCATTGATAAATGCACACTAACAATGTGTATGACAAAGTGATCAGCTTGGGAGCAGCACTAACTGATCAGCCTGCATCAAACTTAGATCCGGCTTTTGCTGGTGCTATCCTAAAGAGCCCACGGGGCATTGCCACATCCAGGCATTTTAAAAATATAAAATGATGGGCTTGTTTAAAAGGCTGCAGGGCAGGGCTCCAAGGAGGGAATGGAAGCCTTGTAACTCCCTGCTGAGGAATCCTTATGACCCTAGCTGGCCACAGCATACTGGCGTTTTGGGTGGATTTCAAGGCACAAGCGGCCACTCTCTCTTTTGTTATCAGCCAGAAAAACTCCATCCCATGCCTGCAGCCAGGGCTGTAACTCCTGTCAATCCCAGCAGGATCAGAAAGCGACAACCAGCAAACCTCTACTGGGATGACACCTCCCAGAACCTCCCTGATGCTGCCAGTCTTGGTGTGGGTCTTGGCAGGTCCTGAGGGCTCATTGTTCCTAAAACCACTACCCCCCAGCAGCTCGGTATGGCTCCAGGGTGCGCAGCACTGGGGCTGTGTCCCTGCAGGCATGTGAGCTTAGCTCCGTCCCCACAGCCCAACCCAGGCATGTGCTTTAGGCAGCTGATGGGGCCACTTTGCTGGGCACTGGCAGGATCAATCCCTGCTGGGAACAATGGATTTTACCCTGCATGACCCAAAGCGTTGCCTCTTCCCCTGCCCCACTGCACCAGATGCTGCCAGTCATGCATGCAGCACATGAAAGATGCTGGGGCAATGCCTGCCAATGGTGACAAGGACATAGAGGCAGGGGCACTCCTGGCTCCATCCAAAGCCCAGAGACACAGCATGGAGTGACCCAACAATTGCTGAAGGGGACAGTGGAATGGATGAGCTGGCACTCTGCTGGTCTTTTACAAGTCAAGTCCTTGGGGTGTGATGCTCTGCACCACAAGACTCAGCACACAGTCAAGCACAGCCCAGTTGGGGCAGGCTGGTGCCCACTGAGCCATTCAACCATCCCACACCACTCACCACCTGCCCCAGGCACTGACAAGTGTGTCACACAATCCCCTGCGCAGCTGTGCTGCGTCAACACCTCCTAAGCCTGGGATTTATGGCTGCTGGGCAAGGGGCTGAGACAAAAGCAGCATTACAGGCATTCACCCATCCCTTCCCACCAGCAAAGGAGCTGCTACACCCGGCTGGACACAGCTCCCGTGGAGGAAATCATGATGTGTGTGATGTTCAGCCCTTCCCACAGGGGAATCACGCTTAAAAGGAAAATCCACCCCCACCCATGCCATCCTTGGGGCAGCACATCCCAGTGGACAAAATGCCGTGTTGGAGGGACTGCACTCAGCTTGCTGCCTTGCCACTGGCTGGCCCCAGTCCCTTTCCCATGCCTCAGTTTCCCCATAAGAACAAAGCCTTTCATTCCTGTGCAGTGTGCTCCTGTGGCAGGCAACAGCAGCAGCTGAACCCCCCAGCCTGGTCCCCAGATAAAGCTACTCCCAGGGAGCTGCCAGGAGGGGGAGGTTAAAACCCCAGAAGGCCTACCAGCCTGTGCTACCCAACTGTGGAGTGCAGGGAAAACCCCTTGTGGGCTCTGCCCTGCATCTCCCAACTACCAGAGCTAAAAAGAGCTGTGAAATACATTCTTGTTTCCCGAATCCCCAAGGCAGTCGACAGGGCAGGTAGCTAAAACCCTTTTCACTCAGTGCCAGCCCTGCACCTGAAGTCCAGTGCACAGTCTGTAAGTCTAAGGACTTAGGAATTCTCCCAGCTGAGTTCCTTTGTAGCCTCGCACAACAGCCCAGCTCAGTGCCTCCATCACCCACCACCATGTGCAGGAAGAAATGATGCACTTACCTTCTCGTGCCAATGGTCTGGTCATGCATCCCTGCCGAAGAAAGGACAGGAAAGGATGTCCCATGCTCAGCAACCAGCAGCATTTCAGAACAGCCTTTGAAATCCAGCTGAGCTTAGAAGCAGGAGGCTGAGAGCCCTTAATTAATAAGCTTGCACTTGTACAGCAGGAGAGGGCTCCCTGGTAAAGCTGTCCCATGGGGCTGTCTCCTGCCAGGCTGCTGCCTGTGCCTCCAGCACTGCCCACTGCTTGTGGCACTGCTTCACATCTCACCTTTCAGCCCATTTCATTTCCACAGCAGGCAGTAGGGGATGTCAAACTGCAGCAGCCCAGGGGCAGTTGAAAAGCATCAGCAAGGACAGTTGGCTCAACCGTGACGCACCAGACTGTCTCCCATCAGTAATGCAAGTGCTCACTCTAAGGGACCCCAGCAAGCCAACACCACCTGCAGCAAGACAGTGCTGCACTCTCATGCCTGGCTGCTCTGCTCAGATTCCAGCAATAAAAGCAACTCTCGCCCTTTGCAACACAAGGTCTTGTTTAGCTGCCTTGGGCACTGGTTGAAATTGGTTTCAGTGATTGAAATCTTTGAGCAGGCCTGGACAGCCAGGAAGGACCAAAGGCATGGGGAGACGCGAGGAGACCCGCTGATCCGAAAGGCAGAAGACCAGGAGAGCATCCACTCACCACTCCAGATCCCCAGCAGAAACCAGGCAGCTTCACGGGGCTGACTCACAGACCTACTGAGATTTCTGGGTAAAGGCACACCACAAACATTGCTCAATCTTGCAGTTTTCCCCCGATTGTCCCAGCAGCTGGAATTTTGAACCTTAAGTTCCAGGAGTAAGGAATGAGCCTGAGAATGCAGCTCCCTGCCCAGCAAGCACAGCTGGTACAGAAGCTGTCTCTGCTCAGCTGCTGTATCCCCACAGCACAGCACCCTCTGTGAGGGCAAGGCCAGCCAGGGAAGCTACTGAACAGCAGCAATTAACTGCACTTGGGTCCTCTGGCTTTGTTTTAACATGCCCAAGTAGGTAGCTCAGTTTCTAAGCCAAGCTCTGCTCCTCCAGAGAGCAGCAAACACTTCCTCAGACATTCCTCCAGTGCTATGGGGAGTGCTGTGCTTTACAGACAGTGTAGGCACTTGGCACTGTCAAAATCAGGTTTCACAAGCTCTAAGGAGCAGACAGGCCAGAGGCAGGACTGTGGCACACAGTCAGTCCATCATCTCTGGTTAGTGGGGTCTCAGGGAGGTCACCTGGGTGAGCCCTTCAGAGCTGCCAGTCCCCATTCCAGCCTACAACACTGGCTTCCCCTGGGGAAGAAACACTACCTAGCGTCCTTGGCAGCCTGTACTGTGTTTACCTGCCAGTACTTAGCAGGGAGCGAGGCTTGCAGGATGGAGATGGTTCATCTTCCTCCTTCTCTACAACTACTGAGACCCCCAAACCCCTCATACTTCAACTGCTGTAAGAACAAACATGAGATGAGGAAAGTTGGTTTCAGATTTTTATTTCTCTGTACTCTTTAACCAGGAGTGACTGAAATAGAAACCATCATGAGCCCCATCAGGGGGAATAATTTGATAAAGACAGGGCAGGCAGTCACCCCTGCCCCATGCCAACCTGTATAAACATCAGCCGCCACTGTTTAGTAACTAGATGGTTTTCAAACAAGTCCTTGAACAGTCATAGACTACATAGAACAACATGCCAGTTCACAACAGGAAACAACTTATGTGTACTTCTTGATTTCATCATACAGGACTAAGACAAAAGCACCACCCATTCCTCGGAGTACATTTGACCATGCACCTTTGAAAAATGCCTTGGAGCCCTCGTCCCGGGCAATCTTCCGCCAGCAGTCAAGAGTGCCGGAGTACATTATGTCAGCTGCAGGAGACAGACAGCTTTAGGAACTGCCCACAACCCCCAACATCCAGGTCAGAAACGGCCTCATGTATCTGCTAGCTTTATAACCTCAAGTGCATCCCGTTTCTTGGCTGACTTTCTCCAACACTAGCACATCAGAGGACAAGACTGCCCAGGAGAGACATTGCTCCTGGTACATTGTCCCTGGGAGACACTGGAAGGACCGGTTCAAGCAGAAGGCAGCAACTCCTTGCTTTGACACCAATACTTCCAAACCCAAAAGCTATTGCACAGTTGGCCAGGCTGTGCCTGCTAACGAGGCTGTTTGTTCTTGTCCCAGAGACTGACTTGCAACATCCCTGGGTGAGTTCTGCTGTTCTTACCTACTGATAGATACCTGATTTGTGCATGCCACCTTACAGGTGTGCTTGCACGGGGCCAACCCATTCATGCCCCTTCCTGTCACCTGCTTCTGCAGCCCCTCCTACACCCCTGTTTATAAGACATAAAGATATCTACACAGGCTGATGAAAACCAAGCCACTCTGCCTTCACTTCAGTTCCACCACCGGCTGTTGATTCAGGGATGCCCAATAACTCACCTCCTTTACGGCCAGACTGCATCATCATGCGACGACGAACCGTATCAAAAGGGTAGGAGACCAAACCAGCGACAGCGGTGACGCTCTGAGCAATCATCCAGCTGACAACAATGTGGGTGTTCTTTGGGTCTGGAAGCATGCCTGCAGGAGAGAGGCTTTGATGAGATCAGCAGGTGAACCACCAGCACTACCGAAATGCACTACAGGCCTGCTGCAGCCCAGTATCTCCCTTTTCGTGCCGTTTCGATCAACCTACCCTTCGCGGTGTCGTAGATGCCAAAGTAGGCGGCTCTGTAGATGATAATGCCCTGGACAGAGACACTGAAGCCCTGGTATAGGCCCCGAAGGCCATCTGAGCGGAAGATTTTGACCAGGCAGTCACCGAGCCCACTGAACTCCCGGTCGGCCCCGGCTTTACCCACATCCGCTGCCAGGCGGGTTCGGGCAAAGTCAAGCGGGTAGACGAAGCAGAGGGAGGTCGCGCCGGCGGCACCCCCGGATGCCAGGTTACCGGCGAAGTACCGCCAGAACTGGGTTCGCTTGTCCACGCCGCCCAGGAAGATCTGCTTGTACTTATCCTTGAAGGCGAAGTTGAGGGCCTGGGTGGGGAAGTACCGGATCACATTGGCCAGGTTGCCGCGCCAGAAGGAGAGGATGCCCTGCTCCCGCGGGATGCGCACCACGCAGTCGATGATGCCCTTGTACTGTTTGTCGGCGGAGATCTGCTTGCTGGCGTGCTGCACCTTTAGGGACCGAGATGTCGCCGTCAGCACCGCTACCCCGCGAGCCCCCGGCCCACCGCCGCCGCCGCCCCCCCTCTCCTTGTGGCGACCTTGGGACGGCCCCGGCCGCCGGCGCTTACCTGCAGCAGCAGCTTGACCCGCTCGATGGGGGCGACGGCGGTCTTGGAGATGGCGGCCGCCACCCCGCCGGCAAGGAAATCCTTGGCGAAGGACACGGCCGCATCGGTCATGGCGGGAGCGGCGCGGGCGGACGCGATGCCGGGCGAAGGAGGCGCGAGGCGGCGCTGAGGGGGCGCTGCAATGGCCGTTAATATAGGCCCGGGGCGCGCGCGTGGGCGGGGCGCCCGTCCCGCCCGCCGATTGGCTGAGGCCGGGGGGCGGGGCCAACGCGAGGGGACGGGGCCGCCGGTGGAACCCATGGGGGGCACAGGGCCGGGCTGACGGCACCGGGCACGTGGGGTCCGGGATGAAGCACACCTGGACGGAGCACACCGGGATGGAGCACACCGGGCACGGGGAGTCCGGGATGGAGCACACCGGGATGGAGCACATCGGGATGGAGCACACCGGGACAGGGCATCCCGGGATGGAGCACACCGGGCACGGGGCATCTCGGGACAGGGCATCCCGGGATGGAGCATCTCGGGACAGGGCATCCCGGGATGGAGCACACCTGGACAGGGCATCCCGCGATGGAGCACACTGGGCACGGGGGGTCCGGGATGGGGCACTCCGGGACGGGACATCCCGGGATGGAGCACCACGGGACGGGGCTCCGCGGAATGGGAGATCCCGGGATAAAGCATTCCGGAACGGGGCATCCTGGCATGGCGGATCCCACCAGCACCGTGGACGAGACGGTCTTTTACGTATGTGTCCCCAGCCCGGTGACACCGTCTTTCCCCACCCCGGGCACGCCACATGGCGGTGACAGGGCCATCCGTGACCACGACCCTCCGGCCCCTCCGCGCCACCCCAACGCCACGGTGAGAGCGGCTGGGCACAGCAGAGCCGCGGCGCAGCTGAACGGGGCTGCCTCATCTCCGGACACGTACAGGCCCCTACCTCTGCCAGCCGCAACTGAGACCCTCGCTCAGAGATCTCTCAGAACACTGTCACCCTGCACACATTTCACATGTTAGTGATCCACTGATGAAGCACTTTCTTTGAGTGACACCTCAAATATTTTAGTGTTGCCTTTTGGGGGATTTATCATGCGTATTTGCAATTACAAAGAACAAGCTCGGTTGATAAAAGGTTAGTTAGTGCTTTATAGGTCATAGGAGTGCACTACAATACAAAGGTGGTAGTAGCACATCAGAAACAAGTTAGAGATAACGTTTTGACTCACTTGACTCTTACGAAATTTGAAGAGCTGATCAGACATTCATATGCACCCGTTCAATCTTTAAAATCTATTTAGAAATACAACGTTAATAAAAAACATACAGGTATGCTTGGACAAGGCAAGAAATCCATTCCTCCCCGACATGCTTACAATTCACATCTCCATATCCATACATGTCCAGTAAACCTCAGTATAATTACCTGCACTGTGCCCATGGGAAAACTGAGGCACAGAAACATGATCACTAAGCAGGTTGATTAGAACCAAAAGCACTTACAGCTTCAGTGTGATGCATGAGCCAGATCTGCTCTCTACCATCTTAACTTTTTGCTATCAATACTTGCATTTCTTCTCTGAGAAAAAAATCAGTATGAAGCACCACTGTAGCAGAACAGAGTGAATCCATTAAGAGAGATACTGCAAGACTTCAGCTGTAAGACGCATCAACAATGAGTTCTAGGTGCAAGGCAGGCCTTACAGTTATCCCAAATCTTTCTGCAAGTTCCTCTCCACAGTTACAGGCTGTTCCTGCATGGATTTGCCAATGCCTCATCCTGCTGTGACATGTTCTAACCAAGCGGCTTCTGAGATTTACTTATTTTCACCCATCAGGGGGTATAAACAGTGCAAAAACACAGACAAGGAGCTGTGTAAAGAAGCAAATGCTGTGCTGAGCCCAGGCTGCTGCAGCTCTGGCTGGAGCCAGTGTGCACACACCTTCCTGAGCTGCTGTGACTGCCACGCTGCCAGGGGCACAGCCACCTTCCCACATGAACGTGGGGTTTGGGTTTTCTATCAGAAGGCACTGGGATGGGGCTGCTCCATAGCTGAACTTCTACAAAGGAACTGGAGCAACACCACAGTTCCTCAGGTATAACACGAGATGATCTTTTATTGTCCAAAGCTCCCAAGTGGCCCATCAGTTGCAGTGGCACTGGCAGCAACCTGGTGCTCTTGCAGAGAGGTTCCTACCTACAGGACCTGTCTGCAGCCTCTGGAACACAGCAGTTCAAGTGGATCAATCACAGGTGGTGTGCACAGTGCCACTCTGCAGGCAAGTTCAGAACAGCACAGTAGGCTTAGGTCTGTGCACTGGAACTAAAAAGTGGTCTAATACAAAAATAGAGCTTTAAAAGTACCTAAACAACCTGACAAAGTTTGTGGCTCTGAAATATCTAACACATTTAAGAACTGCATTTTCCAGGAAATATTTCAGTTAGAGAACTTCAGGAAGATTATTTTTCAAAGTGTGAAGTAATTCACATACATGCAGTAACAATGCACGAGAAAGGGAGGAATATTTCCCAGTATGCATTTAAGTTTGCAAGATCGTCATTCCAGTGTATTACAGTTCATTTTGGACGTTACAGTCCTGTCTTAGCAAAAGCACAGTTGCAGCAGCATACTTTCATCTTTATGCTGGAGATTCACACAAAATTATTATTCTCAAGTACGTCTCAAAACTGAGGAATGGATTTGGGAGTATGATTGAACTAAGACTAATTCTGACTCTGTAGAATGCCACGTCCGCACAGTATCACAAAAAAACCTGGAGATTTCAGTAGAAATTCTTACATGTATTTTATTCTGTTTTATTATTTTTGGCTGACTTGGTATCTCAGACTGCTTTAAAAAAATCCATTTTCTTAATGTCTTCGAAGACACAATTTATACTCTCATCTCCGTTCTCTTGCTTTTCTGCAATTGGTTTAATCTCAAATGGCTATTCAGTATTAAAAAGCACCTAAAATAATGTTAAGTTCCAGTAGTTTAGAGTTTTCAAACTAGTTGTATCTTTCCCCTTCAGTATGTGCTTGCCAGTCATATTCTTTATATCCTTTCAGCAAATGCAATATAGATTTATTCTTTCCCGTCACAGGTCTCACTACAAGAACCATGTAATCCACTGAAATGTCAGTACTTGTAGCTCAGCATGTCTTTCTTGCAAAGTTCCTTAAGAAAGGTATTTGTGTATCTGCAGTGGACACTGATGTCAGTTCTCAAGCGCTGATTTCCTCGGCTCAAAACTTTCCCTTCGGAGGAGCTTTAATTCTCTCAGTTCTTGTGGGTGTAAGCTCTGGTCAACACCAGGTGTTAGCTTGTAATTTAAAGGAGATTCAATATAACCATTTCTGTAGAGACAAACCCTCTTGCAGAATTCAAAGGTGCTAAACATAACACCGAAGTATGGCACAATCTGATAAAAAGCAATATAAGAAAAAAAAAAATTAGACCCACTAGTAGCATGCATAGTTCAGATGTTTAAAAAAGGGAACTCTAGGACTTCAGATCTGATCTGCTAATAGACCTGTCCTCATTTATATAAAATCAGAGTCTCATCTCTAACTAGGCTGGCAGCTGCAGCATGCTAGAAGTAGTTTATTGTTGTTACATTAATTATAACAATATTGTGAGGAAGAAGGTCTATGCTAGCCTATAGATTACCAGAACTTGTCAAATACCCAAGAACATCCTAAGCAAGCTCAGCAAATCCCGGTAGGAAAGTGGAATTTATTCTACATACACTGGAGTGACCACACAATTTTCTTTTTTTGCCCCAAGCAGAACCAGCAGGTCCAGGGTCACTGGCTTTGTATCAGCCAAGGTAAGGCAGTCACAGGCAGACCATCACAATCAATCACACTGTCACTCAATTAGCACTCATTAGCTGACCTGTAGTACTCTATGTAAGTAATCCTCATCACAGCACTATAAAATGTATTTATGTAAATTAAATTACCTTCTGTTTAAGCTACCATGCTTTATTTCATGCTTTCAACTCAGCAAGGGCTGCAGTAACTGATACATATGCACTAAATAGTTGGCTGAAAGCACTGCTTTGGACTTTTGGGCAAGTGGCTTATACAAGCACACTTTTCTTTACAGCTCACTACAACATGTCAAATCACTGGAGCTCAGCTCAGAAGGAGAACTTGTTTAGCTGTCCTAAGTGGATTGCTTGCAATCCCCCATCCATTCCACACTGTGTGTATTAGGAGCACTCCCTTCTTTAAAGATGTTAAAATGAACTTTCAAGTGGTGACATCTAGAAGCGAAGTTTGCATTTGGGGGAATACAACCAAACCAAGTTCCAAGGCTGGTTTATAACCTGTTTTGTCACTGATTCTGACATCTATAAGCTACTAAGTACAAAGGTATGTCATAAGCTTTCTATCCCCAGCTGTCCAAAACTGTCTTGATTCCTTCAGGATAGTATTTGACAGGAATGAAAGCAAAATCTCACCTTGAGCAGACTGGGTGTGAGTCCTCTCCAAAGTCCAAGCACACCTTTGTTCTTCACGGTTTGCTGGAAGCAGTCAGCCATGCCAGTAAAATGGACATCAACTCCTCCATAGTGGGGAAGCCAAGGACTCTGGGCCTGCCAAGAGACGCCCAGGGGGATTTAGAACAAGCAGAGAAAACCAAAGTAATTAATTATGTTCTCCATTCTGGTATATAAGGAACAGTCAACACCAGGTTTCAACAGACTGATCTGGATTCTTCCCAAAAGTATCAGCTAATTTGCATTAAAATACAAATTACAAAGGAAAAGAATTCACTCTTTGATAGGTATGAAAGTGAACAGTAATTTCGCATAGTACTTCCTTTTGTGCCATGTTACTACTAGAAATAAATTCCACCCCGGTGAGGACAAACCATCCAAACCAGAGCCACATATCCCATCAGCCCCATGCCAGCTGCTCAGGTCCAGGTAGAGATATTTCACATCCCTGGCAGTGGAACACTATGAGAGGGAAGGTTAGAGCTGGTCCCCAAAGCCACACTGCCCTCCCGTAAATCTGATCGAACCAGCTGACTTGTCTCTGGCTGCTGAGGCTGTGTCTGCACTGCTGTGAGAAGCACAAACTGTACTACAGGCTGAGGAGCAGCAGCACAGCAGAAATGGAAGGATGGAGATTTCAGCCCAGGCTGCTCAAGCCCACCAAGGGCTGCAGGTGAGCAGTTGATGCCCATGCTCCCATATCAATGTGTTCAGTTTATAGGGACTGGTTAAAGTTAGCTGGGGAGAATCCTGTTGGGTGGCAGCTGAACTTCCAACTACAGTACAGTGTCTGTTCACATGGAAGAAGTGTAGTTGGTAATTTTTAACAGCTAAATCCTTTCTTCATTAATCTCCTACTGCATTAGCACAGACAGGATAACCTGACCTTGAATAATCCCATCCTAATCCATCTGTGCACATGCAGCCATGGATTTATTGTGCTTCGACAAAACAGGGTTTCACTCAAACACACGGCAAGTGACACTTCAGTGCCAGGGGACCCCAGGACACAGGTTGATGACTTGCAAACAGATCATTCTAAGGTAGAAGTTTGATAAAAATGGGGCTTGTACAGTTAATTGATTGATGAATACGGGTATCATGATGCCCACATTGATCTGAAACACCATTTAGTGTAGCGATTTTTCACTCCTTGTCCAGACTAACCTGTAGTTTCTCAGAGGTGCTAAGCCCATGACAAGCCTCTCATAAATTGACAAGTGGTGATGACATTTTCTAGATGCCTTAGCTATAGCATTTCAAGTACTTGGCAGCTGAGATGCTGGAAATGCAAAGAGATCAAAACTCATGCTCTAGGTGTATAAGAGAAATTGCTAATCAAATAGTTTAAATGTTGTTGCATTCCCTTGCATTACTGGCAAGTCTACTGTTAAAATTTAAAGGCTGACAAAAACCCCGATTACCCCACATACTAAGGGCATAGTCTTCTTTGTCTAAAAAAATCACATATCATGATTTTTTTCTCATTTATTTTTCTGCCTGATTGAAATGCATGTGAAATACCTCTTATGGCCGGTAACAGGTAAAAACCTTCTGCACAAAGACTTTCACGTCTGTACTGCAGAAGATGCTGAGTGCTCCAACTGAGACTTCAGAAACCAATTCCATAAGAATGGTGATATTAGTACCAGTAATGTTTAGAAAAAAAGTAAAATTATGAAAGTATCCCTAAAAATGCAACAGCAGTCATAGGAGAACTGGGTTCTGGATTCAAAACCCTGTTCTGCTTTCTGGACTGTCAGGCAGATTCCACAAGGTTTTTTTAGTAAATGAAGTTATAAGCAGCCAAGCAGTAAAGAAAGACAGGTTTCTGAAATGTTTCAGGAAGGCAAGAATGTGATTAACACGTGATTCCCTTCCTTTTTCAATCCCTTTGTGGTAGGCAGGGCATGGCCTGCCAGAATTTAACTGCGTGAGTTTGACTTAATTCTCTTCTTTACTGTATACACTGCAAGGCACAGATCAAAGGTTTTGGTTACAGTACTCTTGCCTGCAACACCTAAAGAAGTGACAGCACAGCGCAGGTTTCAGTAACACAGTAAACACCTCCAGAAGGCAGTTAAAAAGGAACAGGTAAGTCAAACCCCTAGATTTCCAATCAGGCCATACACACTGACCTCTTAAGAGATTTACTGAAATTATTTATAGTACCATTCCCCACAGATAGAGCTGTTTCTAAGATTTCAGTCTGTGAAGTTAAGTATGTGTTGCCAACCTTTCTGCTTTACAGAGCTGTATGCTTCTAGGACCCTACACATAGTATTTAAATAACAGTTGTCCACAGAATCTCAGAATCACCTATTGCAAGAGGAAAATTAAAAACTGTATCAGTGTGTAGTTAAAACTTCAGTATTTTGGAACATAGCTAAACAAAGTTAGAACGTATTAATAAAAGAAAAATACTGCAACTGTGTTTAATTTGGCACTGTTGTTCATGAAAAACAGTAGCTGTGGGTTTTGGTGGTTCTTCATCTACGCATGTCCACCACACTGCAATCTTCACAACCACCCTATGGCACCAGAGCCAGAAAATGGAAGCAATGAAACAGATCAAACTGGTTTCTCTACCCCTTTTGCAGAAACCTACCACGACACATAAATCAAACAGCTAATCTCATTCCGAAAAGGTCAGGTTTATGACAGAGAATTTCATGTACCTCAAAGCAGCTGGAATTCCTTGCTTTTGACACCCCTTGATGCTACCGGTTACTGCATGGAAACCTGTTTGTTAGGAACTCTTTTAAAGACTTCCTTCCCCCCAGTTACAGCTGTCTCAAACTGCAGGAGGCTGGAGATACAGCTCCCTGTGCTGACAACAGAGAGCCAAGGTGTTAATCATAGTAGTAGCAGGGCTAGGTTGTTGAACTTTTTACCTCTGATGGACAATGAGTTCTCTAAATTATTAAAACACATCAAGTGCAGAGTTGGCTCCACCTGCTCTCTCACAAACACAGTATTTTTGTATCCAGAGACCACCAAGCCTACTATATCACTGCAACACATCCACAGAGTTAGCACTGTTCTACTGCAACACTCTAAACCCAAGAGAGACGTGAACGAAAAAACGCCCAACTACCTGCACTCACATTTTTTTAATAAATAAAATATTTAAATAAGGGTGCAGTGTCAGGACAAAACTCAGGTTAATTGTTATAGTGAATTGTTACCTGAAGACTCTTCAGACACCGTCTCTCCCATTGTCTGCATTACGAGGTGACTGCCAGAACAACATAATCCCATTTTGAGAACTGATCTCACAAACCTTTTCAGTGACCTCCCCCAGCCCCTCTCCTGTGCAGATAAAAACTTTCACTTGCATTGGGACATTTTGGTTTGCAGTTATTTTATTCACATGTATCAGAGATTGTGAATTCACATATTTAATTTATGTACTTCCCTTCTCTTCCCTGTTCATGAAGTTCATTGGTACAAACATTTACTATTTATTTTTTGAGTACGCAGTACTCTTGGCACAGGGTATGGAAGATAACTAACAGTGAATAGCTGTCGTCAGTAGTATGCTACCCTGATGGTGGATAGACTAATACTGCTTGTTATTTACATATTTTCAACAGATTCAGCTGTCCTTCTGACCATTCAAAAAAGTACAGGAAGACAATTTACACACAGCTCAGGAGTTCACACTTTTAATCTGGAAGCTAAAATAAGAAGTCTTTGCAGTCTGGGTTAATAAGGGCACAAGCAACAGGCAAGTGCAGCTGTAGTTCAAAGGAAACTGAAGGACAAGGACTGCAGTTTTCATTCAAGTTAAAACCACTCGAGTCAACAGAAATTTCACTCAAGTGAAGACTGGATGCTTGAAAGAGTCTTTCATTCCACTACAATGAAAAAGAATTAAAATGTAAATATGTACTAGTATTTCGGGGGGAAAAAGCATTCTCTTGCCTTAATCAATCCTTCCTCCTGGAGGTCAGCCTTACTCGGCAGTCATTCCCTGTCAGCGGTTTGGTAATGCTGACTTACCCCTGGTTAAAGTCCACCCAGAGGTATTCAGGCACACAGGAAGGTAAACCATGGAAAGCTATCAGGATACAGTCAGTTCAGAGCAGCACAGCACAGCTGACCTCCAGTGTCCTGCACTCCAGGAACACCTTGTCCCTTCCTCTGTAACCTGAACTGGGGCCAAATCAGGCCTTTCTGGGAAGAACGGCACCAAGTGCGCAAAACAGCTTCATGCTTGATCAAAAGCTCGACTCTTTGCTTTGAATACACATCACCAGGCCTGTAGTACCTTGAGGCTTCACAGTTTGTTGCAGAATCTCTTCTTTGCTGCTGAGCCTAAGCTTCCTTTACTTTAACACATGTGGTATGAAGAAGTCTTTAATACAGAAGCCTTTTTCCTCAAGGCAGTGCAAACACCTTGCATGGGCAGCTCTGGGTGGCTTCCAAATGCCTTATGATGGTTCAGCTCAAGCACTACAAACGGGTGCATCATTTTCATGCACATTAGCACTAATTTATTTAATGGTGCAAACCCTTAGGCAGACTGGCTTGGTCCCACACTTCACACAGTGGATGGCAATGCTAGTTCCTGCATCTCCTGCTGCCTATCTTGGAATTAAAGGGAAAACTAATTTTTTATAGGATTGGAGCTTTTCACAGGTCATACTTTCGTTTGCCTTATGTGGACGAGTTAAGGATTTAAACCAAATCAAAATAAATCACCTATAAAAGAAGACAGTGTCAATCAAGTTTTAGCTCCTGTTTATGAAGTGATTTCCATAATTAGTCATCTCACACGTCATAGGCACATCACTCTAAGCACAGACAAATGGATACAAGGCTGTCCTGTATAACTGATGAAAAAGTACTCATGTTAGAGGTAACAGTAATAGCTGTACCTCCAGAGACATGATTGTCTCCTGGCTGAAAGTGATGTCTGTAATAGCTGTGTGTGAACAGCAGCAAAGCCAGCCCTTGTCAGGTCCTATCTGCTGGGTGAGCTTATGGAGTTTAAAAAGGTGGGCTGAGTTAACCCATCTGATCTGTCCCAAAGCAGATTAAAGAGCTCTCACTCACACCACACTGATCACAGAGCAGAGGTGGCTGTAAGAGGCTGGCAGACATGATCGGCTGGTACTACCAAATCTCAGACTGGGGGTGTGGTGGCCACTTTAGTGTCTGGGAAGATCATTTGGAGAGAATTGCATTCTGCCATCCCTCAGACTTCCTGCATTTCAAACGGGCGCAGTGTGTTTTCCTGCTTTTCTTCAGCAGGCCACTGTGTTGAAGTGCTAAACTAATCTACCTCGAGGTGAGTATAACATAATTATCACACCACAGCTTCTTGGATGAACAGGTTTAGAGACAAGGCAGACCACACTGTTAAGGCAGCCCAGTCCTGCTTCCAATTCTTGATCTACAACTTCTTCCTCTTATGCAGTTTTTCTACCAACACTGTTCAGTGTTTCAACTTGACAGTCAGTTTTCACGCTTTTCTCCTGTGGAAGTTTGGGGATCTAAGAGAAATGCTTCTGAGATTTGTTCAGATTCATAAAAGCTGATCTAGGCTGTTATGGAAGGCAACGCCTATGTTACGCTCCATTGCTTTTTTCAGGCATTGTCTCAACCATTTACTGGACCAAATATTTCACTAAGTGGCAGAGCAGTATTCTGCAACAGCTTCAGAAAATGGTATAAAATATCTTCATAACAACATCAATGAAACAAGAAAAATTGCTGATAGCTCAAAGTATTCAGATACAGGGAGGGAGGAAGGGAGGAAGGAAGGGAGGAAGGAAGGGAGGAAGGAAGGGAGGAAGGACTGGGCTGCCTTAA
>VYZT01047719.1:42933-55185 GCA_013400735.1 Pomatostomus ruficeps
GGAAGGAAGGAAGGAAGGAAGGAAGGAAGGAAGGAAGGAAGGAAGGAAGGAAGGAAGGAAATTTTACCACAAGCAGAATCTGACACCTATTACCTATTTGCTGAAAATCAGAAGAGCTAGGCTGGTCCCAAATTCAAGTACCATCCAGGGCATGGGAACCTGGCTGATGCCTGAACCCCGGCAGCAAGAAGAAGGGGACCATGAGATCACAGGGAGAAGTAAGAAAAGAAAGAACTCACACTGCAGCCTCCCCTTTAGAGATGAGACTCTAAAATATTTCACCTGTCCACTTGTTTTCACAATGCTTGATGGAAGTTAATATCTCTGAAATCTCCACTCTTTTGTCAAGTTTACTTGAAGTTGGACAGCAGGATCAAAAGTTATTGGGGGCAAGGACAAGGACAGACAGCTAGCAACCATATAAGCCTTACTTAGGAAATCATATGAGAAGTGGTAATATTGCTCCTTATTTGCTTCCACGCTATGGAATTTGTATCGTCAAAAGGCTCCATTTCTCAAAACTTTCAAGGCTCCCATGCTGTTCACTATTAAAGGGTCTCCCTGCATAAAGTTTCAGAGCACATATGCTTTTGAGATGTCGTGTGAACCACATGACCCAAAAAGGATTTCTTAGTGTTGAACCAGGTCATGAATCCAATAACTTCCATATTCCCAGCTGACAAGAACACAGATCTCACCACCAGCAGTGACATTACAGCTTGTGAGCTTCCAGAGGCTGCATGCTGGCCCAGTGACCATCCCCAATGACAGAGGACTCTTTGCAAGTCACTCATGCTTAAGCAAAGCAGGAGCACTGCTCCTCATCTCAGCAGAGAGAAGGAACATTTACCATTCTCTTTTTCAAAACTCATTATAGCCCAGCCATTAAGTTCTTCCTAGACTGACTTTTACCATGCAAGGAGACTATTTTAAAATAAATACTTAAATAACAGAATTCCTTTTAAAAAAGAGGCTTTTACTTTAAACAGGTTACCTCACAAAGGAAATGACTGCTTAGTTTTCTTCAGGTTACTAACTCATAGCATTTACATAACCTACAACAGATTTCACATTTGCAGAGCATCTTGTGTTCCAAAGAACAACAAAAAAAAATAAATCCAACAAAAACCCCCAAACACATTGCAGATTTATAGACAGCCAAGGCCAAACAGATTCACTTTTGTCACTGAAAAGAGGCCACTTCTTGGGTGATGCATGGCAACAATCTACACTAACCAAAACCAGTAAGCCTGTTTGTTTGCAGGAGTGAAGTCAAAGCCGGCATTTTGAAACAGAAAGATCAGCACTGAACAAGGCTGATCTCCCCACAGAGATGTCCTCACAGCTTGAAGATGCAGTGCAATCAACACCAAAAATGTGCTGAATCCTGCACTTTACTAACAGTAGGGTTTATTCCATATTAGAAGGGTTTTATGGCAAAGCTATACCTGAGTATCATTTACTGGTGAAGGAGAGTTTAAGACAAGTTTTAGTCACAGACATTAAAATATGGGGACAGGGCTGAGCTGCTGAAGTTTGTTCATGTAAGCAAGTGAGGAATAACTGTGGAGTATCTATGAAGCTTTAACGACATCTTTGTGTATTTTGCTTAAAAAACTACCAAAGTCGCAGGTCAGTCTTGGGGCAGAGGCTGGGAAGTGCCACTCAGGGGTGTCTGTGCCCACCTCTGCACGTCATGAGCACAGAGGGAAGTGCCAATCTTGGCTACTGGGTTTGCATTGACCATTTGCGTGTTTGTAGGTTTTCTGTTCCATACATAGCCTGGGATGGATGTCATTCTAATAATAATCTGTACAGCCTGTAACAGCTCTAAATTCATCTTCCCTTACTGAAATTCCACAGCTCAGTCCAATAGGCACTTATGAAAGCTATCATAGGCAAAAAGATGATATGGGAAAGTAGAAACATTACCAGGGCTTCCTTAGACCCAGACTCAGTCAAAGGAAAATTTCCCTGCTAAAGGCAGAAAAAAAAAATTCAAAAAGAAAGAAGTGTTCTTGTATGCAAGTCTGCAAGGTAAAAAGGGCAGTACTTGAATATGGCTTAGAAACTGGATTTAACAAAGAACATCATATTATGAGGTAAGGAAGGAAAGCCAAGAATACGGTCAGAAGGATATAAAGATCAGTAAGTTTTTGTTCAGAAACTGATACATCATAGAAGTAAGTCAGGAAAACACTTAATATAGAACATGCCTTTGAATAACCCTCTCCTTCACTAATCCCCTTCTACAGATGCACAACAAAAGCCGTATTTCCATGCTGAAACATGCATACAGTACCTCTGAATTCTCTAACATGCCAATCAGGAGCAAAGTGAAAAAAGGAAGACAAAGGAATAAAATTAGGATAAGCACAACACAGAGGACTCAAATATTCAGTAAGACTCACTCATATGAATTAACATTTCTTTTAAGAAAAACATTCAAGTATATATAGCAAACACAGAATGTTTTTTTTTTTTAAATAAACTCTATAAAGCTAATTCTAACAGCAAAGGGGGAAGAAGCCATGGTTACAGAGCAAATGTGACATCATAAAGCATGACAAAAACACAGAGGAAGAATTGTTCACTGACAGTCAGCTCCTACTCCCACAGCCAGTGACAGAAGCAGCCAACCTCAGAAGTGTAGGATTCCGGTAAGTAAAGTGAGAAAGGATGAGGCAACATTATTACAATGGAGATCAAAAATAGCACCTCATCCTTCCTCCCATAGCAGAATTCATTTCTAGTCTATGCAAACAATTCAAGCGTTGTCCAGATGAGGAGATGAACAGAGCTAACTCTTCTAAGACTGCCTAGCATATCAGGTAAAGATCTGAACTGGGTGTCCTGGTCTCATTTTGTACTCCACCCCAGAATCAAAAGAATCAACTTGTGTCCTAGTTTCTCAGTTTTTGAAGCTTCTTAGACTGTCTTACAACTCCCTGGCTCTCCATCACCAGCAGCTTCACTGGAAAAGTCTTCTTTAACAACATACTCCCTCCATCTGGTAGTCAGACCGGTGGAATAAAAGGGAGGGAAAAGGAATCCGATACTGACTTCCACAGTGTGCTATGTTCCTCTTCATACACGAACCCAGCATTCACTGCCACAAAAAACCCCAGCATTTCCCTATGTGCACTGCAGAACACACACCAGGCCCAGGGGTAGCTGAAGGCTTTGGTACCCCTCCTCTTTCTATCAGCCAGAAAGCAGAATCACTGAATAGAGGCTGCTCAGAATGTCTGAGAAAAACTGTAATCAGAAGTATCTGCTCCCCCATTTTCTACAGAACTCTGAAATGTCTTGAAGTTCTTTTCCTCCCTCTTTATTCTCCCCCTTTCTAGGTCCATCCCTTTGCATGATACTTTTCCTGGTGCTGTACTAGGCATTTCTCTCTTCTGACCAGCACCCTACAAACTGCAAAGACCAGCAAGCACAAAGCAGAGCTGATCCCTGCAAAGCTGGGCCATACCCTGGTGCCAACTGGAAAACCCAAACTTCTTGGATAACCTTGCAGGAGTTCCAGTGAGCTCTTGGTATCAGTGGGGATGCAATTTTCAACAGATCTCTTTTCTAGACAACTCTCCATGAATTAGGTAATTTCCAGTACCCAACAAATGACAGGATTTCACACCTAGGCAGCTCATTCTTTTGAAATACCTTTGCCTTCTCCCATGCCTTCAGAATAAATCACTGAACAGCAGGTGTTTTTCTAAGCTCAGAAAATCACTGTTCAGTGTTGCAATGTACTTATGAGAAAGAAACCCTCTCTGCTGATGAGCCTTTTGTTTTCATGTAAAGTAATTTTAGCCTCTCCACTTCCTACATATTTAGGCAATAAATCCAGTTCCCTTTTTGCTGGGAGTACGGATCAGATGACTTAAGCATCCCTTCGGTGGAAGAGCACGGCCTAGTGGCAGGAAAATGAAACATGGGCCTGTCCCACTTCTTCACATGCCTGTCACGACATAGCCTGACACAGAACATCACACCAGTTACAGCCAAAACCGACTTTTGAACGGATTGCAAAAGCTGAATGTTCAAGTAACTGTCGCATCAACAGAAAATATTAAAAGGAAAACAGCACAGTAAATGCCTTTATTTTCTTTTATTCTTTAGGGCAACAGTATTGCTGTGAGCCTAAGGATATAAAATAAAAGAAGGCTTTTAAGGAGTATTTGCTTTTCTTAGACCCACTGGTACAGCCGGATAAAATGATCAAGTTTTCATGCTCAGACTCTGTTTCTTGCCTGAAATATTTTATAAGATACCTGATGAAAGGGCTCAGTTTAAATCTTGGCTTCTTGGACACATCAGCTATGTGAGCTGGTCTGATAAAAGCTCTTACTTCTCCTGCTGAGGTTCTCTGCTACAAGATGGAGAGAGTGCAGTGAAGGCTTCTGTGACACAGAATCTGAGCCCTGAAAAGGGGAACTTGGGGAGCAGGAGACGGAAATTCACAGTTTCACTGAACTTTTACTACCTTGTGACTTGCGACTCAGGCTACCACTTGATGAAGGGGGCAACGACCTATATAAGGCTGCTACAACAAATAACTGTTTTTCTAATAAGATCACAAAAGCTTCCCATAAATCTGCATTCCTATGAACTACACTGAAAACCCAAACTCATATGCCCCTGCCAGAGAATGACCATACGATGAAAGCTATTCACTGTCTCTCTGCTGATGAAGTTCTAATGAAAAGTCAGCATCAGCAAGTGAATTATGTCAGTGAGATGGAAGCTGTGGGATAGCGGTTGTTTTGTAGGGTTTGGGTCTTTTTTAGAGCATTCTTGTTAAACTTCTGGGAGAAAGGATCAGAAGGATATAGTAACTCTCATGTTGCTGACGCTCCAGGAAAACAGCAGCACCTGCAGCTGGTAAGTCACTTGTTAACCAGAAGAGTCAGAACTAAGAACAAGGACAGTTATGATCCTTCACACTTAATACTTGCTGAGCAAGTTTGTTTGTTGGTTTTGTGGTGAGGCATAAATGGCAGACACACAGGCTCTGAAAATGACGTGGATGTCATTCATTCCGCCTACCACCAAGGGGACTGAATTTCTTCAGCTGGCAAACTTTCAGCCTGTATTTCACTGAAAGTTTGCCGATTTTGAGAATTTGATGAAAGTGCTATGAATAAGAAAAGAAATAAAGCTACAGAAATGGAATCTAAGAGCATACATATATCCCATGACAGTACTTGAACTCACATTCAAGGTATAACAACCCATTTGTAGCAATAATTTCCAGAATTTAAAAACAAAATAACAAACAAACTAAACCCCCCAAATGAGTAAAAAACACAACAAAACAAAAACCAAAGTCTCTGTAGCCTACTGGTAAGAGAAATAAAGTGGCACTCATGATCACCTGGCTAGTCTTGTCCCCAGCTCTTGCACCAAGCACCTACGACAAAGTACTGGTAACATGAATGTTCTGTACCTGCATCTTCCTCTTGACAGTCTCAAAAGGGAAAGAAAGTGTCTGTGCCACAGCAGCTGCTACACAGCCATTTATGAAGTTCTGAAGAGGAGTGAAATGAACTATGGGTTCTTGCCAGACTTTGTCCAGACTGATGTAAACAAAGAATGAGCCTGCAGAAAATGGGACAGCACCTAGAAAGCAAACCAGACAGGATTATATCAACACCCTGTCCTCTAAGAGAAGAGAACAGAACTGCTCATGCTCATAACTAGAAATATGGGAGCAGCCACTGCCAATTTACACCTCACATTCCACAAACCCAATCCTGATTTTGAAGAACTTTACACTTTAGTTCCTGATTTACCACCATCGGCTGTTCTTGTAGCATCAAGATGTGCTGATAGGGGCATACATCTACATATTAAAATGTGCATGTTGTCAGAATTATTAACTGCTATAGTCTCATGACAGGTCATGTGTTTCTCCAGGTTCTCTCTTGTGACAAGCTCTTTCTCAGTCCAACCCAACCCTAGCACCTGCACAGGTAAACAGAACTATGTCTTCAGTCAGGCTGATGAGGGATACTTCTGGCCTCCTTTGCTTGTTTCATGTTCTCATCAGTTTTATAGTGGGATTATACATTGATTATTATTGTTCTTGTTACGCATTTTATATAATGTCATATTGTGAAAAAGTGGACTCAGTTAAATAGCATTTTTAAAGGCTATGGAGCATAAATAAATAATTTAAAAGTAATTTTAAGTAAAGAAAGAATATAATTAATTTTCATTTTTCGTGTCTACTATACACTACAGCTCACACTGGTTTCACTGAACAGCTCGGGAGACACTCACAGCTCGCCAGAAATTACCAACACTCTGTGTGTGTGTATATAAATGTTTTTAAGAGTTTAATGGTGAAAATTGTGCATCCAAGCACAGGTAGATCATCTATAAAAGAAGGAAAGGAGTATTTTGCTGAACACTTAACCATATATAAAATTCTACACACTTGGTCCTAATTTGAAGCAATAAAGCTGCAGCAAAGGTTATCAGTAGTGCAGTGCTTTGCAAATCTCCCATCTTCTACAAGAAAATGTTCCTACTTGCTTTTGAGATCAAGTGAGCAAGTGAACACACTACACAGCTGAAACAAAAACCAGGCAGTGAGGTGATTTCACCCCATTATTGTTTTACCTAATATGGCTGGTGAAACACCGCGGTAGAGTGCACAGAGTCCTTCTTGATGATAAATCTTGTAAAAAGCGTGGAGAATTCCTTCGTAAGATGGTTCCAGCCGGTTCTGCACGATGAGCCGTGTTTTAATCACGTCAGTGGGGTACGTCACGATGGTGGCAACCATGCCAGCCAGGCTTCCTGCCATGATGGCTCTCCAGTGGGAGATATGGCCCAGCTCATCCGTGAAAAAGGTAACAAGTCTAAAGCAAACACATAAAGGAAGTACTATTAATGACACTACAAACAAAACACATGAAAAATTAAGGCAGATGATTCTTGATGCAAATGTTCTTCTGTCCAAAAGCCCCTTAAGCAACAGGAATTCAAACTTTAACATGTGATTCATCCAAGATCTTATTATATGTAACACCACACAAGTATCCATCTACAGGACGAAAATATTTCTTTTATATTTCCATCTACAGGATGCAAATTACCATGATTCAAAACACATCTGCAAGAAATTATCTGATCATCAGTTAAAGACATTGGTCCAGCCTGCCAGGACCAGTCACTTTAAGGTTATCACGTAAGAGGAAATATGTAGATAATGCCATCACAGGCCTTCTGAGAGCAACTGAACCTTCTTCTGTTACTTATGTGTGGACAGGAAGGTCCGCAGGGTCATGCCTCTAGAGAAGATTTATGTCCAGGTACTACTATGCTCAGGAGTTTAAGTCTCAATTTGAAAATCTGAAATTGAAGCACAGTTTTAAAAGCTACACATAAATCATGCATTTGTGGTGCACTGAAGGACTTTTCTATGACAGGAAACTCCTGCATCAGAGAGAAATGTCCTGGAGGCATCAAGAAGCAAGTAAAAACACTTGAGAGTTTTAGCTGGAGGTAAAGAAACTTATTATTCTATCTTGAAAGCATTAACCAAAACATCTAAACAGCACATCTGTATTTAACCCACATGGTGTAACCATGTGCAGAACAAAATAATTTGCAAATCTTTACAAATCACTGCTCGCTCAGTTGATGTTTTTTCACTTGAGTGTGCATTTTCTACTGCATGACAAATCCTGCATCTACTTGTTTCGAGCCTTGTGAGTGGCCAGGGCAGAAAGCCCAGCCAAGCAGAAGCGAAAGGGCATAAACCTTGTGTGTCTTATACAGTCCCTAAATCCACACAGCCTAATTTTCCTGTGTGTGCACAGATGTGTGGGGAAGGTGGTGGGGTGTCTCTAGGCACTACTGGATAACATTTAAAACGACCACGGAAAGGCAAGAGTCCATGCAGAGTAACTGCTGAGGGAGCGTGGAGTCACTGTCCCTGGGGTGCTGACTGTGCCCAGTCCTGCTCCTTCTGGGACTGTTTACCTAAGCTGCCCTGTAACATTTCTCTTTTTGTGTTTCTTGCCTTTATACACACCATTCTCCCAGCAGAAAACACTTTTCAAAAATCCCCAAATAGTGTATCAAGGATTAAGCATAGGCGCCTTGTATTTAATTTCCTGGTAGCCTACTTCCACCCGTAATTCAGAACACCCTGTGCACACTAGACACAAACTGTAGCCTTGCAAAGGAAATACACTGTTTCAAGCTGAACAAACAGTGAAGTTATTTTGCTCAAAATATGTTGGTACAACTGCCTTTAAATTACATTTAAATTACTGTTTGTGCCTTCCCACTCATATTATCTCATTCTTTGTTTGACCACTTATGGCACAACAAAGCTGCCCGGTTTTAAGATCACTTCATTTGTGGTCTCTTGAAGGGCACAGGCAGTGACGGGCAGGTGACTTGCTGGAGCAAATGAGTGACAAGCCCAGCGGGTTGGCAATGCTAGCGAGGCTGTGCTGCTGCTGCCCAGAACAGAACAACTCATCGCCCAGCTGGGCGGACGTGTCATGTGCTACCACGAACAGCTGACTGCAATAAAAAAAAAAAGAATGAAGCCCAGCCCCAGAGTGGCAAAACATGCTGGTGTGTGCAAACAGTCAGGCACTCCCTGCAAAGGCTGAAAGATACTGGCAGCAGAAGGGAGTCCCAGGAAACAGCACGGTTGGCAGAGCTCCATCAGCACTGCTCCATGTTGATCCTGCTGCAGTCCTTCCAGCACTAACCTTAGTTTAGTATCTGTGTATTATCAAAAACAAGATCTTAAAACAAATAATACCATATATCAACATCAAAACCGATCAAATTTGCTTAACAACTTCTTTATGATAGGGTAAAATATTTGACTTGCGATTTTGTTATTTTCTTTGATACAGACAACATAAATACTTGAGAGCATATAAATTAATTAAACAAATTGGTTGCAAGGAACAGATGTGACAGCCACGCCTGCAGGTTGCGTTGTAACTTCATTTCTAAAGGAACCTGAGAAGAAGAATTCCGACAGACTACCGACCCTTCATAATTTGAAGAATACCTATGACTTTATAAGCAATTGCTGGCATATCACCAGGCCCTACCAATCGCTACGTGCTGAATAAATTAAGTAAATATTAGAAGCAAGGGTCCGCATCTTTGGGTAGAAGCGGCGCACACCCAGCTGGCCACCCGGCAGAGACGAGACATGAGACAAAACTCGGCCCTTTCCATCCGTTCCCCTCGGCTGTGCCGGAGGCCAGCGTGAGAGAAGAGGTCTTTAGAGCCCCCCGGAGCCCCGCGCGGGCCGGTCGCTTACCGGCGGGAGGCGGCGAGCTGCAGCGCGCTGTAGGGGCACAGGCGCAGGCAGCCCGTGAGGTTCCCCTTCCAGAGGGCCCGCACGCCCTCGGTGCGGCACAGGCTGCGCCCGGCTTCGCGCAGCCCTCGCCGGCAGTGCCAGGTGCCCACCTGCGCCAGCACCGTCAGCAGCTCCAGCGGCGCCGTCAGGCTGAGGCTCACCGCGCCCGCCAGCCCGGCGCAGCCCAGGCGCTGCAGGGCGGTGACCCGGCCGTCCCGGCGCAGGGTGGCCATGGCCCCGNGGAATTCCGGAGCGGAGCGGCCCTGCCCGCGCCTCTGCCCCTGTTTGCGCCTGAATTCATGGATTATTACATTATTATCACATTATTTCCATTTATGTAGCCGAAATAAAAAGCGCCCTCGCAGCAGTGACCCAGGTGCACTCAGGACACACCCCTTTCTCTTTACAATTAAATGTATTTCCACAGGGAGCGAATGCAGCAACCGCGCTACTACACAGAAACATCGCGTTCTGCTTCTGAAGCACGCTGTGTTGATGCTGGAACTGAGTGAACATCATTAATAAGACTTACTAGGTCAATTAGTTCAGTTTTTGTTGACGTGCTGCCACAGAAAAAGGAAAAAAGGCATGGGGGGGGGGGAAGGAGAGAAGAAAGTGGAAAGGAGGTACAAGCAGAGAACAAAATCTGTGGAGTGAGGAGATAACAGCCAGTAAGCAGGCAAGAGCAGAGATTTGCTCCCAAATAGGAAGGATGTTCTGTTCTGTTTTTGTAATAAAAACCCCTGGTTGCCAGGCTTTAAACAAACCTATTTGAGATGTAGTTGGTTGTGATGCCGCAATCTCTGTGCATTCCCTGACTCCTTTCCCGGAGGAAATAGAACTTACTGTTCATTCCCAGAGTAACCCTGCATAGCGCTCCAGCTCTGTGCTCGATCCCAGCCGGCAGGATATTCCACAATGGCATGAGACCACAGTTTACGGTGGCTCGCTCCCTGAAATACAGAATATAAAATAGATTGTATTGAAAGGAAGAGAGGGAGGTGTCTTTACAAACAAACTGTGGGCCTGCTGGTAGATAAAGCCAGGTACTGAGAGGTGAAAGAGGCAATGGGAGGAACCATAAATTCCATAGGAATTCCACGAATTGACACAGACTGTTGCTCATCCAAGGCTGTCCTAAATTCCAGGATTTAAAGAAAAAGAACACAAACACAAGGAGAATGAAAGGGGGTGGTGTGGGGAGGAATGCACATTAGAAGGGGATCTGTACTAGGTGATTCGGGAAGTCTGTACCTCTCAAGTACCTCAGCCAAAGGAGAAAGAGAGAGGGAAACACACCCAGGAAATTAGGATAAAAAGGAGGTGACATCCTCCAGCAATCCGAGAGACATTATAGGAAATGCGCCACGGCCTCTACCTTTATTCCAATAAAGTTACAGAATTCCTCTGTCTCCTTTTTGCACATAAACCTCTGGCATCGTAGATTAATTTTCCTGACAGTGTTGGCACATAAATTGCTTAATTACAGGCAAAGAAATAGTTTTCTGCATCCAGGAGGCACACTCTCAGATCTTGAAAAAAATAGATTTGTATGGCTACATTAAACCTTTTATTCAAGAGCTAAAACATTAAAATTTCTCAACTTGTTGCAGCTTTGGAAAAGCAGTAGGTGAATATAATGACCCTGCTGCTGCAAACTGATCTCAAATACCAGTTTGCCTGTTTGGGTTCGGAAAAATTATGTAGAAAGGAAGAAAAAAAATCACATAACTTAGAGAGAATATCTTGGAAATTCGTACCATCAAAGTACAAATTTATCTTTTAAGATAAAAAACCCTCAAACAAATGTCAGCATATAATAACTCCTAGTAAACCTTCCTAGTGTAAGAAGCAACAAATGTGGAGAAGGCAACCAGACCAAAAAGAACATTTGTAGGTAAACATAGTGTCTTTATCTTATCAGCTTGTATAGTGCTTTTAGGCACACAAAGTTGTAGCAGAAATACACTCCCACAGTAAATAGATGTGTAACCATTGATCTCAGGTTGTAATTGCACACACAGCAATTAGATCATCGCAGAATAGAAATGGTTGCTACTTGCCTCTCTCTGCAGCCCTAGCCCTGTGTGTGTCCCACAATCATCACCATCCTAGTCACAACTGTATTGACCTAGGAGAAGAAGTGAAGGATCTGTTTTTAATAAGGTGGATGAAGGATATAAAAGGCATATATATATATATACACATTTTTTATATAAATATATAGAAAAGGTTGTACAATTGCAATTAGAAGACCGTGAGAGACAAAAAATCCAGCTGAAAACAGAGGAAGTATTTTAAAGTATGCCTACCCTACCTTGAAGTCCCTCGGGTTGCTAAAGTCAGAACAACCAAGGAAGTGCGGACAGTACCGTCAGCAGCACATGAGCAAGCGCTGCACTCTTGGGAGCCGAAAGCCATACGGTGCAGGGACACAGGCAGCGCTTTCCCACAGGGAAAACACCTACAAGCCAGTACTAAACCAGGGAAAGGATGATGTAAACCCTCACCCACTTATCACTCATGAGCAGCGGTGGCTGGGATGAACTGTCCTTGTTACAGGACAATGTATTGCATCACAACCAAACCTTTGCGCTGCCTGAGTAAAGCAACTGCCGAGGAGTAACCTTTTCTCTTTGGCTTATTTTTTGTACACTGCACCCACACGATGCCACAGGCCGAAGATGCCGGCGGCTGCAGCCGAGGCCGGCCGTGCAGGTCACGGGCGAAGAGCTGGGCGGGAAGAGCAGCCACGGCACCGCCCGGGACTCGCTTCGTGAATCGTTCCTAAAGAACACCCGTGAAGCCGCCGCACACCGCGCAGCCGAGCCGCCCGGTGCGCGGTGCGGGCAGGCGGCCGCGCTCCGGAGGCGGGCGGAACGGAGGAGCCGCGCCCCGGG